>OW052220.1:123419136-123666636 GCA_932526605.1 Nephrotoma flavescens | reverse complement strand
ATTGGGTGAACTATGCGAAGACTTTTTAAAGTGATTTTTTCCGACATTTTTTTACACATATATAGAAATTTATCGTGCGGTATTGGACGGTTAGTGAAGTGAACATTGTGGTGGTGCTTCATTGTATGCAGGGCAATCAGAATATTGACGTTGTATAAGTGAAGTGTAGTGAAAGTTGATATGGGGACTACCAAAATTGAACGTAGTGAGGGACTAGTGACCCTCGTTAAAGTTCGGGGGACATTCTTGCCCATCCTTGAAGTGTGATAGTGGTGGAAGGTGGACCAAACCTATAACAGTGGTGGTCGATTTGTGTGTGGCCGTTGGCCTGTGTGGTGGTGGGCTCACCCTTCTAATTGGGACCCTCTTTTTCCATTGTGTTGTGGTGTTTTGTTTGAAATTTTCCTTTAATTGTTTTTGTTTTTCGTTGTCAGTGAATGACATACTGTGTTGAGTGAGAGTTCATTTCATAAGGAGTGGACGTGTTTTGTGTTGCTCCTTATGCTGTATACATACTTGTGGCGGTTGTTGCAGCGCAGGTGTGTCGCGCTCGCACCGCACGTATGAATACCTGCGGGAGTGAGTGCGATGTATTTGTGCCGCGGTGGTTTCCGCAGGTGTGAATACGGCATTAATTTGAATTTAGTGTTTTGTGTGTGGGTAATAAATAGATACAGAAATGTATATTCATAAAATATATGTTTTCAACGTTCGGACCCATGAGGTATTTTGTATTAGGATCATTCCTCAGTTTATTCATATCTTTATTCAACTCAATTTAACGAACCATCAAAATACTTCTTGTAACCGAATGTTGTTAGCGTTACCATTTCCAATTGGATTTATGTATAATAATAATAATATTATTATTAATATTATTTTTTTTGATTAAGAATGAGTAAATGTTTATTACTTAGTTTGAGACAGTTTCGTTCTAAATTGAAAAAGTGAATGAATTTTTAAAGTAGCTAGTTAATTAAAACATTTACGATATTGTACTAAAATATAATTTTATAAAGATTATACAGTCCATAAGGTCAGTCAAGGGTGTTTGTTAGATTTTAAATCGGTTATAATAAACAGCATGAGATGAGATGACCCCAAGATGCCATTGTAATAATTATTCCAGCCGTAATGTGCCTGATGACGATAGATACATATGATGAAATTTAGAACATCCTATACCTTATCCTAATTAACACAAACTAACAACTTCTCCTCCAAGGTGTGATATTTTTAGAATAACTAACTTAAAATTAACTAACCTATCAATGTAGTTAGACAATAACTTTGCTGCGGTTATCGCCCTGGTTATTTCTGTGACTAACATCCTATCCTAAACCATTTATGTCGAGGATGCAGGCAGGGCCTGGACCCTCATAATTTTGGAATATAGTATAATGTACAGAATTTTAATACTGTATCGCGTATATTCCAGGAATGTGCTATACATACCTAGGATCACCATTATGGTTGGCCTGTAAGTCTCTATCATATCATATCATTGTTCGCGAAAACTTCCACGAATATTAATGATCCTGAAAGGACATTTTTTGTTCTGGATGGAGGATTACTGATTCACAAAGTCAAATGAACAATCGGACAAACATTCTCGGTGATTATGGACAATTACATAAAGTATATTTTTAACCATTACGGCAAACGCGCCATAGTTATTTTTGATGGTTACCAAACCCTCAGTACTAAGGAATGTGAAAAAATCCGTCGCGCTCTTCCGCGTCTCCGCGAGGAAGTTCAGCGGACATCCCTTTTAGCGAAAATATGGCGTTACAAATACCACAGGAAAATACTTACAAAATAAAAACAATAAAAATAAGATTTTTGAAATCCTCCGTGCGAAACTGACCACAGTCGGGATAGTTTCAGACCAATGTGCAGCGGATGCTGAACGTACGATTGTAACGACAGCTGTTAAAGAATCTAGGGACCCTACCAAAAAGGTAGTCATAGTCGCCGAAGATACAGACGTTTCCGTACTATACTCTGCACAGTTGACAGAGAAATATTTTTACGGAAACCTGCAGGGCCCAATAAACCCGAAGAAGTATATTCTTCGCGTAGCTTGTCTGATATGCCACTAGTTGAGGATAATATTTTGTTGCTCCATGCAATAACGGGGTGCGATACCGTTTCAGCAACATACTACCAGGGAAAAACAAAATTTTTCAAGACCTTCCAGAAATTCCCAGACCTTCAAGGTCATGGTACGAAGTTCAAGGAAGCTGATTTGTCAAGCAAAGAATTTTTTGAGAACGGGGCGCAGCTAATCCTGGCAATATACAGTGCTCCACAGGTATTCAGCAAGCGGTATGTTCCAGATCAGGACAAGCTAAAATGGGACCAGTTACTAGTACAGAACAGATACAGTATGTATTCAGTTGAAATCGGCGGCAGAGAGAGAGACCTTAGATGAGAAAGATGTTCTACTTATGAATACATCAGTCGATGACAAAGAAAATGAGCAGACTAGCGATGTGTCACTTGATTAAGAATTTGATATATAGTTACGTATATAAACATTTAAGTTATTAATTAAAGAGGTAATGCAAAGTTACAGTAAGATAGCCAATTACATAAATATTGACTTTCTATTCATTGGATTTCTTCCCTCCTCACATAATTTAAATAGAAGCAACAATTCCACCCAGATATTGCAGTATTGATGTCCGTCTCTAAAACATCATGTTTGGTTGACAATCATGGGAATGACATCTATGTCAAGATAAAGTGTTCAGGGGGTCGTTTTCGACGTGAATTTTGGATTCAGCGGCCCAAAAAAGGCCCCAACAATGATTTTCGGATTGTTTTTGTTGATATTGTCAAGAAAATTGTCGGGATGACGTCTTCGTTTAGGTTCCAGCGCACCAGGTGCCCGGAGGGCGTTCGCCGACGCCATATTCGGATTGGGCTGTGCAACCTGTGTGGTTTGATATTTTGCTTCGCAAAATGTTTACCACAATAAGATGAAAGCATGATATACATTGAAAATTTTCATCGATCGCTCCAAATTTTTGAAAATTTTAGTTCAACGCATTTATTATTGGACGTAATTTATACAACTTGTTATTCCGGTTATATTTTGAATTATCGTTCAAATGTATAAGTTGCGTGTAGGTGCATCTGATTCTTTTCACCAATAAAGTCTTTTAATTGGATATTTAGCGTAAACATCAAACCTACTAGGAATGTCATGATTTACATCACGAAACACATTTGTGGTAGCAGTTTTTGACAACTATATAAATTGAATTTTGTTACTATGTTACTCGTACTTAAAAAAATTTCGTGAATAACATGTTTAAAAAATCGATTGGGTTTTACAAACCTAGAAGTACATCTGGAGGTTTTACTTCTTCAAGTTTGTAGCTAACCCCAAATTTAATTCTACATCCATCTATTTCGTTTTTTTTGCTAAGTTTTTGGGCGTTTTGGTAAGAATGACGACAGTAGTAAATCATCTTCATCATCCCAGTACCACGAGATGGCCGAATTCGCTTTCGTGTTCATTATCTCATCATCTGAACGATCGTTATCTACATGGATTTTGACATTTGCTTAAACTGGTCGAAAAAAATTATACAATACCTAAATGTTAAGTTTATTTGCATTAATTCACCAGAATAAAAACATTTTTGGGTTCACTGCACAGAATAAATTCACTTATTTAAAAAAATACCGCTACGAATGACAATGAAATGAAATGGAAAAAATGGCTATTTTATAGTACACAGGGAGAAAAATGAGGGCCTGTACCACGTGTACGGACATATGACGTGAATACGTAAAATGTTTCGGGAAGGAAATTGCTTACGCGATACATCGAGATTTCTGGCGAACGTTACAAGAAAGATTGTACTAACTTAGACATGAAGCTTACTAACGTTCGTCGGGTTCAGGAAAGAAGTCAAGTAAAATAGCTTCTCTGAGTTAAAATTTATACTAAACGGAGATTATGTGACGCAGCGAAACAACCGCAAAAAATATATAAAATTCTTCGTATTATGAGCAGAAATGTATTACGTAAATACATTCAGGTAATAGCAACGCGACAACAAAATTATGTAAATCAAGCAAAAAAAAAAATTATACGTCAGAGTTATATTTTGTTTGGCCTAAAAGAAATAAAATTATACAAAGGCCAGCTTTGTAGTTATATAAAAAATATTTTAAGAGTGTTATAAGAGCCACCTAGGTATAAGAGCCGTAAGGTTCGTAACCTATTGTACTTTCTCATAAGAATTAGCTTACATTAATATTTTTAAAATAAATTTTTGTTAATTAAAACCGAAATGATTAATTTGAATTTGCGATTTTAATATAATAATATTTTAATTGGTTCCATAAATAACACATAATTACGAAATCAACAAATCTGGTAACATATTCATGTGAAAATTTTCTTCGAAATTTTAATTTGATTGGTCAATTTACACGCCGCTTCTGCTAGGTGTGCACTTTGTTGTTTTAAGTGGATCGTTTATTATAAAACAAGTGTTTTGTTAAAATATGTATTATGTTAACTATCGTATTTACTTCAAAACCCAATTGGCATTCATATGTTTTTTACTAGTCACCTCCAAATAAAACACGTCTCAAAACTGAAATTTTAATTGTTTCTTTTGCCTCAAGTTACTTTTTGGTGTACAAACTGGTTAACTTTTGCATACAACTGATAGTTTTTTATTATCACTTTGAACAATAACGCCTCAACTAACGGAATCGAGGTGTTAATGCGGTAATAATTTTTGCGATTCATAAAAATCCCTTCGTGTTTTATGTCTAATTTTCTTAGAAAAATAAATGAGACTGGCATTCATGTATAAAACGGAACTGTTTAATTGGATTTTTGCTCAATTTACGGAAAATCAATTTAGCTTTTACTAACCCACGCAACTAAACATTAAGTTCAATTCTATATAAAAACATTAAATTATGCCCTTTCTTTAATTTATTTTCGTTCATTAAATATTAAAATCAATCAAATTTTCATTCACAAATATTAATTCAAAAATTGCTTATTTTACATTGTTTCTTAGGGAAACATAAAAAAAGTTGCCCCTCTAAATAAAATACACATTTTAATATTACTCTCTCTCTCTCTCTCTGGCACTATATCCCATCAAGGGATTTGGCCGCCGCAAATGAGGTTTCATAATCATATTTTCATTTCGGATAATGATCATTTCGGAGTGATTAATTCGTTGATCCTAAACCAGCCGTGCAATTTTTTCCTTGTCACCACCGGGAATCCAACCCAGGACCTCCGGTCGCTGGAGCAAGCATGCTGACCATTTTGCCTCCGGGACGGTAATAATATTATTACGGTTCTTTATAGTCGTAGAAGGCTCTGGTATTATACTCGGTTGTAACGCAAAAAAATAATTTATAATACTAAAAATAAAACAGCTATAAAAATGGCGGTGCCCTCCACCGCAAGCGATGCATCACAGTCCTCACTCAACGTCATCTGTTTTCTAAGTTGGAAAGCAAATTTAGAGATGTATTCATGTCAAAATTGAAAAACACGTGTCCGAATAAACGTACGTCATGCACTAACGGGTTAAGCAACTATTTCAAAGCATTTTAAAAATCCTGCTGAACCAAACTATCAACATTTTTTAATTTGATTAAACAGAATTCATCTTTGATAATATATTTCAGTAGAACGACCATCAGACATAAATTCAACACCTAAATCTTTCAATATCGCAGACGACAGTAAGTCTAAAAATTAATATTCTTTTGTCATTTAAGTTTTATTCTAATAGCACGGATTTGTATATGGTATTGTGCCGCGTCATTCTTTAATGTATGATTTATCTGTAAACCAACACGACGAATAAGTTTCAAGGTTTTTACAGAATTTTTCCCCGATGGCGAATTGGTCAAGGTAGTTTAATGATTTGCTACATTTTTTTAAATTACTCATACGTAAAATGCAAGTAACAATTTACACATATTTGTGACTCAATTTACTGGTACTTTATTGTAGACTAGCGACTGTAATAGTTTTAGGTATCAAACAAAAATTATTTGTTTTAAAATAGAGGAAGTATAGAATGCCGCTGTTGTAAGGATGGTACAAAACTTATCTACTTTGTATCAATCTTTAAAAAATCATTAATGAATAATTAATGTGTGTGTTGGATGATTGATTATAAAAACGTCTTAATGTTATATTCTATATAACAAGTGAGGACAATGGTACTTTACTGTAAGATTGCATTTCCTATAAAATACCTCATTGTTAATATGAATCAGCATACATTCTTGTGCAAAGTGCTTTGATTAAATGTAGGTAGGTACGTACTTAACTGGTTTTAAAAATAATACTTCGCCGAATATCCTTGAAGAAATATTTATAAGGAATTCTTTGGTTATTTAAATTGTAATCTGCTCAAGTTCATGTATAAGGCTATACAAGGTGACAAAAATAAGTTGACATGTAGACAGATTATTTACAATTAGGAGATCATTGAATTTATTGTTGTACAATTTAGAAAGATATTTGTTAAGGTAACATAAGTCGAACAAATCTTTTAAGTCTCGGACATCAAGGAAATATAATTTCTTTATCTTAACACATAAAAGGTTTGTTATGTTATAAATACACAGACTGAAGTTAGTTTTGATTTATATGAACACGAGATAGCCTTGCATTGTTATTTACTTGATTAACCATAGGCATTCTTATTGTCGTACTCGAACAAACCGCATAAGACAACAACCACAGCATACTAGAAAGAAAGAAGTTGATTTTCTTGTACATTTTACGTTATGTACTGTGCAAATATTTTTTTTTTTTGTATTTTAGTATAAAACTAGTCATCAGTTACTTATTTATGAACACTTTAATAAATAATTTGTTTTATATTCAAGTACGCATTTTGCCTCAACACAAAAAGTCGTTTTAATTCCGATTCGATAATGAGAAATTGGAGTAAAAGTTGTCGTCTTTCATCGTGAATTTTAATTATATGCGAAATATTAAGGTCGCGTAGGTTATCCTAAGCCAGTTTTTTTTATTACACTTCTAAATTGGTTGTGATGTAATTGCATGATCTTGAAATACAACATAAACTACTACATAAACTACTTTTTATTTTGGTTAAATGTAAAAAGTAGAAATAAATTATATTTAAATTACATATATTATATTTATTGTGTAATTTTATTTGCTTTTTGTACGTAGTGTACTTGTAATGATATCATAAAATTTTTCAGTGCGCTCTAGTTTGCAACTTTTCTTAATTAAATGGTAGTTATTTATTATATATACATAAAAAGTGTTAATGAAGAGGATTTATAAATAATGTTAGTGTTTAACTGTAATTGTAGCAATAATTGAATTGATTTTTTATATATTTTTAATTTATGAATGTAACTAATATTGAAAACCAAAGCTGTCGATTGCAAAACACTTGTATGAATCGAGCAATCAACCTGCTAAAGCTTGGCATGGAGCTATGCAATGCGTAGATAGTTCAACATAAATCAGACCTATAGCATTACGTTCTCGATTTTGCTATTGCGTAAGGTATGACGTGAAAAGCAAACCATGACAGAGTTGGAAGTGCTTCGACCCCATAACAGATTGCAAAGATTTATACCAAACAAATAGACAAACAAAATATTCTTAATGTTCTGTAAGTGTTTCTTTTAGAAAATACCAATTGTATAATTATTAAGATTAGGACTTCCTAAAATATGTTTCTATTTAAAGAAACATGGAAGTATTTATTTTGAATGTGACCGATTTTGTCCAAACTAGTACCAAATAAACAAAATACACTAATTTTTTACTTTCTTTTAAGTAGTAAAATAAGGTATAGTAATAATGAAAATTTAGGATCTCGAAATTTTTGAAGATTTACTATTCAATATATCATTGAAGTAAAAAAAAAAAATTTCTAAAAATTCTTGTGTGATCTGTGCAGACTAAACTTGTGTTGCCTCTCTAGGATCCAGGCGGGTCGAATGAATGCGGTGAAACATCATACTTTTTCCATAGATAGTGAGATCTCAGTGAAGTTTGACAATTATCACTGAAACCGCATCAAAAATACACGCATACACGTGTTTTCAACCATATTTTTGTAATAAAACCGATTTTTTTTAGTTTTATTGAAAGGCGCGTATTTCATTCGGTGAATCTAGGTAGATTAATTAATTATATTTGAACAATTTTTTTAAAATCAAATTGCAAGCTATATAAAAAAGGCTCCAAACTGCAATATGGCTTGAGTTATCAGGCTGCTTGTAGATTTGCTTGTGAATTTGTAACTAAAAATAATATTCCTTATCCCTCCTCATGGGATACACATAATAAAGCTGGAATAAACTGCCTACTAGGCTTTAAAAAAAGAAATTCTCTGGCTTTAAAGAGGTCTGAAAAAACTAGTGTGGCTCGACTCAGAGGATTTAGTAGGAGTGCCGTGAATGATTTTTTTCCAATCTGATAGAATGTTTGGATAAGTTTTCTTTTACCGCAAAATAATATCTTCAACTTAGACGAAACTGGAATTAGAACAGTTGTGGATCCCCCAAAGGAGCGTGTCGGCAGAACGGCGATCTCTAATAACACTTGTGAGAATTATAAACGACACAGGAAATCATGTACCGCCCGTGTACATTTATCCCCGAGCTCGTTATAATGAACGATTTTTAATTGGTATTGTGTCAGGATCCGTGGCTTTTAATTCGAAAAGCGGTTGGATTAATGATGAAATATTTGTTGATTTTTTGAGCATATCCAAAATTTTGCTAATTGTACTGTCGGGAGGCCAAATTTATTACTAATGGATAATTACATATCGCATTGCTATATCGAGCCTATTATGTATGGTCTTAAAAATGGCATCACAATGCTATCATTTCCACCACATACGTCTCACAAAATGCAGCCACTCGATGGGCCAATTTTTGGACCATTTAAAAAATATTGGAAAACGTCGTTCAATGACTTCATGTCCAGAAATCCAGAAAAAATCATAAGCATTTATGTTGTGGCTGAATTAACCAGATCTCCATTGAAAGCGTTTTCTTCAGAAAACATTCTAAAAGGCTTAGTAGAACAGTAACTTGCCCATATAATACGATGATCTTCGGAGACGATAAGTTTGTGGTCGATGGTGGGTAAATTTGGTTCATAATAAATCACACAACTATTTAAAAACATAATAAATTTCAGAAGATTTGAAAGAAGCTCAGTCCGATAAAAAAACACTCTCTGAAGTAGAGAGCAATGTCACGCGGCACAACACAAAAGAACTTATTTTCGGACAAACCCCTGTTCGAACTTCGAAATATAATGACTCGCGAAGAAATTCGTCCTATCTCGCGAATTAAAAGAAACAAACGAAAAGAACAGGTAAATCGAGAATTTTTACAACAATGCCACAAAAAAATAGAATAGCATTATCAAAACCATCCGAAAATTCCACCCCGGGTCGGAGCACTTTCATCTTTATAAGAAGCCCAAACGGAAAATGAAATAACGGGGTTTGTAATACTAATAAAAATCGTTAAATTAACATTAGGAAATATGTATTTATTACCGTTGGCAGATTAAAAAAAAAATAAAAAAATGAAAATTTACTTTTCTTTACAGAGATTTTAGTAAAAAGTGGCGAATCTGCCCACTCTGTACCCTACCTAAATATTTCTACTAACCTGGCTAAAATTAAAATTCAAAAAATTAAATTATTAATTCATGAAATAAATTAGTTTCAAAGAACATAATATAAATTTCATTTAAATATTATAAGTACGTGATATATTGATTTGTTAGGTGTATGATTTTTACAGATTTTTTGTTCGAGGTTAAAATTATATTTAAAATAGATATATTTTCACGGTATTTTATGGTTTTTACAGGATCGGTATCGGATGCAAGGTTTCAGATCACAGAGCGACGTTACATAACCTCTTAGAATAGCAGAGTTTACGACGGCAACTGATAAACAGTACATTTCGGCAACTGATAAACAGCACATTTGCACGACCGAACACAACTTATAGGTCATCGTATGAAAGACATGCCTTTCACTGCTTTCCCGGCAACAGTCAGGGATAGATCTGCTACTTAAAGAAGGTTCTCCTGTGTATCTGGTGGAACATGAATAGTGTGCTTTATTACAAACTCCTGGAAACTGATCAGATAGTAACTGTAGAACGCTACACCCGACAATTGAACAAACTGAGCGAAGAACTTGTTCAGAAAAGGCCTTTTACTGGACAAGGAAGCAAGCAAGTCATACTGCTGCAAAGCAACAGCTCGGGGTGCAGTTCTATAAAAACATGTTTTTCAGTACACTATGTTTTTCGCATTTCCACTAATATTTATTGTATCGTACTGCGAAGTGGTACTGGATTTTTGTTACAATTTAATTACAATATATTGGCGTAGTTTAACGTAAGGAAATCTACCCCAAAAAAAGCAACCGTTTAAAATCATTGTGTCGTACTGGAAGCGATACTAGAAGTTTTTTCAAAATTCTTTACAATATATTGGAATATAGTTCAATCCCCAAAATCTGCTCGTAAGGAGTAAAGCTCTTTAAAATGTACAAGAAATCCATACGCATGAATTTATTGCAAACGCAAGTAGGTACGAAATGGGTACCCCTGAAGTTATTATTACAACAGCCCACACAGTAATGCATAAAACTACCTTCCTATATAAGAAATTCAGGGGTACCTATTTCTAATGCCGAAAGGTAATTCGATATATTAAGAACAATTTTTGCGGGTATGGGCTATTGTAATAAATCGGAGGGTATCAATTTCTGCACACAAGGAAAGTTATTTATGCATTATATTCTGTTTGTTATAAATTCTGTGGTATCAATTGCTTGCACAGTGGCACTATTCTGGTAATTCCCTAAGAATACGGCCTGCCGGCATACTGAAGAGAAAAGTTTGATGTAAATATTTAAAAATTGGGAACAATTTTTCCATTTCCATTATTCCCAATTTAGTTTTGGCTTCAAAAAAATTAACACTAACTTTTTACTCCAGTATGCCAGAAACGAAATGTTTAAATAATAAATTACATATAAATTCTTTCCCCAGTTACCTATTCCCGGGGAATTGCCAGAGTAGTGCCATAAGAAGGTAATTCAATGCATTATGTTCGGCTTTTGTGGGTGTGGGCTGTTTTAATAAACTCATGCATATCCATTTTTTGTTCACAATATGCTGTTTCATCATAATCGGGATCAAGTCTATAACCTATACAGAGAAATGTGGTTTTAAAGAGCTTCCCTCCTTAGGGGCATATTTTTGGGACTGAACTATTCCAATATATTAGAATTAATTTGTAAAAAATTCCAGTACCACCCCAGTATGATCCAAAAAATATTAACAGAAATTAAAAAAGCATGGTGTAACGAAAAATACGGTTTTTGAGGTACTGCGCCCCTTAGGGGTAGTTGTTTTGGGGGAAAGGAAGGGGGTGGTTCGAACTATCCTGAGATGTTGTAACAGACAATCCTTCGGAGATATACCTGTTTAAAATTTCCTAGTCGTATTCGTTGTATTTCTTATTTTCGACTGAAATCTTGCTGTTATTATTCTGCTACTTATAGGTTTAAATTCGAGGAGTAATTTCTACCCTTTAGTTGCTATTAATGTTCCTATACTCTTTGTTTATGTGTGTCTTCTATCTTTCTTCACTAAGACCCAAAATTTCGATGTTACACCGCTTCATTACTTCCTGAACTTGTGGTAACCTTCTAAGCTCTCATGTTCCGATTTGTGACTGCGACCGATAGTCAATGGTCGATATTTGTGTTGTTTCCCGATTTTTGTATTATTTATTCTAGTCAAAAATCAAAATGCTAATATACTGGTTAACAAGAAATTCCTAACCTCCTTATAAGATATCAGAGCAATAAAAGGAGCACACGTACACAGCGATCACCAAGCGGTAATAGCTAAATTCAAAATAAAACCACCAGCAGCAGTGAAGCACCCAAAAATTATTCAGAGGAAATTCAACATTGACATATTCAAATAAGCGTCCCAACTCCATCTTCCAAGTAACAAAATCAGCGATATCGATCAGAAATGGGACCAAATAGCATGAGCCTACGTTAAGAATGCTGCCAATATGCTTGTATACCAGAACTATACAAGAAAACCATGAACTAGAAATGAAACATGGAGGAAAATTTAGGAACACCGCCAACTAAAGTTAAAGCCCTCTCATGAAAATACGGCGGAAAATCAAAACAAATATGAAGATACTGCTAAACAAGTAAAGAAGATGGCAAGAAATGATCGCGGAAAATACACCGAAGACATTGTCGAGACTGCATGCAGAGACAGCAGCAGCAAATAAAAACATGCGCTCACTACATCAATGGGCGCTTTCAGGTCCGTCAACTGTTGGCAACATGTTGATCAACATGTTGGCTATTGAATGTAACCAATACATCAAAAATAATATGGCAATACTGATGAACTAAATGTCAGTTTTTCCGTCAAAACATAAATGTATCGATACATCATTGGCAATCGTTTTTCATAAACCAAATGACTTAATACTTTACGAGTTTACAAGTTTCAATTTATTATACATATTTTTATATTATAAAGACGAATTAATTTTTGTTTTAATAGTTAACTAGTTTCAAAACTGATTAACTAGTTTTAATATAATTAGTAGATAATTATATTAACTATATCTTTTTGATATCGTAAGCTACATTTAAGTGGACTAAAGGGTGTACTCACCTAATAATAGAAGAATACTGAAGCGACAACTTCAATTTCGAGATCCAAAACGAAAGAAAAAAGATGTTTGGGCAAATATTAAATGGGTGGGTTTGGAAATGGTATACGATGTCAGTGTAGAACTTTTGGATTGAAAATTTAGAAATTAAAAAAAAACCTATACTGATATTAAAGATAAAAATAATCGAATCGCAAGCAGCCGCATAAATTAGGAGTATTTCGTAAAATTTGAGGAAATATTTAGTGATGACAGGACTATTAATAATAACACTCTTTCATCCATGGATGAAGGGGATTCGCTCGATTTAGGAGAAATTTCGTCATGCTCAACAGAACATGCAATTAATAGAAAATGATCTTTTAAAGACCACCACCAACAACAGTTGGATATAGAGATTTAGAGAAATCTAAACTAACTAAAAAGGATCGATTGATTGATATCGAAAGGAATAATAAAATTCACGAGGAAAGAAATAATTTATTTAAAAAAACTATAGATCGGAATGCATCGTATATGTATAGGTGTTTCTTATCGCTCCTTCCAAGATTGTTTTATCAAATTCTTCATCAACGTTGCAATCCTGAAAGGGATAAATATTAAAATAAATTAATAAAAATCAAAGATTAATATTATAATTATAACAAGCTGTACCAAAAATGTGTGATTTGCTCCTGAGACTGGTAACGAATGAACAGTATTTTTTACGAGCAATATGGAATTGTGATTTAACTTTCAAGTTATGTACCTAAAATTTTTAATAAACAAAGTTTTTTTTGAAGAGGATTGTTCTTTTATTATTTGAGGTCGGAATACCGGCATTGCAAAATTCAATCGGTTCATCAGGGTCAGAATCTGGTAAGTATTCGATACATTCGTCTCCAGAAAAAGAATCGCTTTCTAATATAAAATTATGTAAAACGCAAGCTGCAGTTACTGTTTCGTTTATTCTTGAATGTCTTGACATATCCAAATATTTAAGCCTCCTAAACTTGCCTTTCAGCAGAGCGAACGCCCATTCAATACACGATCTCATCGCACTTAGTTTAACATTAAGATTTTCTTGTGCAATCGATAGATGCCCGTTATCTCTGAATGGAGTTACCAAGTAGTTGCCGTATCACATATTATATGGCGAGTTTGAGTTTCAAATATATTTGGCTCGTTTTAAAACGGGAGTTGTCTATCCAGACTGGACTGCCCACATATATGTCAAAAAATTTACGGTTATTATCACAAATCGCTAGAATTAAAAAAACGTAATTGTTTAATTATTATAATTATTAAAAAGAGAAAATTGAAATTAAGCCTATCGGTTGGTTTATCTGGATATGGGACCCGTCGATCGCACCCACTACTCCTGGAATGCCAGTGCCAGATTGCGTTTTAAACTCCTATAAAAATATATGCATATTAATAATAGGTAAATATTATTTAATTTAAATATTAGATACATTAGAAATTTCTACTTGTTGGATCGGGTAGGATGTGTTTTATAATTTGGACAAAAATTAGATGAGCTGTGCTTAATGTGATACCAAACCTGTCGCTTGTGGACATAAAGCACTCTTCTTTAGCAACATACCTTAAAGTAAATAAAATTTTCTTTTTCAAAACCATTTTAAAACCAACTAAACTTAATGTTTTACTTTACCCCAAATGTTGATCTGGACATCCGAAAATGTTCAAAAAATCAATTCAAAATATCCCTGAACCCTAATTGGCATTTCACTTCTTTGTTGGTCCATATTTTGAGATTGTAAAGCTGTTTCAATCACGGGCAGTACCGAATCCATCGAAATATCATCGCATTCGCTGTATTGCAAAAACCGCAATAAAATATTATTGCCATTCATTTTCTAACCTAAAGGTGACATGTATTAATTTTTGTATAGATGTGTACAAATTATTTAAATTATATATTGTAGGTACATAGGTATGATTTTATTTCAAAACAAAAAACTGCACAAAAAATTGTTGTTTGGCACCCTTAATATTACAATAACAACACAATATTGACAATCGGATTCATTCAGTTCACATTTTGTTGGCAGTACATATCATAAGAATGTGATACCGATTAGTAATGACAACGGACCTGAAAGCGCGCAATGTGTAAAAAGGGCCACCTGAAAATCCATTAACTTACCACAAATAAACAATTCTTTTGGAAAGTTTTAACCACATAAAACCAACAGTTAAATAGATGGAAAGAGTTCTTCGAAGACACCCGAACCGATGTCGAACAATATGATGAGTTACCTAATCACCAATCATTTATTTATTTATATTTATTCAATGTTGCAAAACCGCACGCCCCATTTTGAGCGTCAAAGCTCATTCATAACGAGAGTGCAGTTCATAGTTTTCTCCAGAAGTTTTATGTTCAATCAATTGCAAGATCAATTCATTATCGATCATTATCGTCTTCAAAAGTCTGCAGTTGCTCTGAATTGTACCAGAAACATGCAGGATCTGCATGCATATCCATTGTGTGATAACCAGCCAAACAACAAATACATCGAATTTGTGGCAATATATTTCTTATCAATCTGCCCTTCGTTAAATAGTCGTGTAGTGTGGGTCAGGAAGCTGCTTCAAAATATATCCTCTTAATAATCCACACCGAATGGAGTACTTCAACAATCTACTGGGGGGCAAAGCTTCACTCCAGCAACAAAAATACAATTTTCGGAATGATTTCGGAAAGAACTGATAAAAAGCCTGTACAAATTATTTGTCTTTTCCATTGTGGGTATTGAAATAAAAACTATTACAAAAATACATAATAAGGAAAACCAAACAGAATACTGTGGTAGAGTTCCACAGAAATGGAAAGCGGGCTTGACTATAACAATTTAGAAGAAAGGCGACCTTAGAGAAGCGCATTTTCCAGCTCAACAGTACAATGAAATTGTTGTGAACGTTCATTATTGAGGGGATATCACCAACGGTCAACCAGCATATCAGACACGGACAGGCAGACCTAGAGAAGCTGTACAAACCACATCAACTCAATTCGTATCATCGTTGAACAATGAAACAAATGGAGCACAGCGCTATATCTACTCTTCGTTGACTTTGAATGCGCATTCGATTCCATCATTATATGCGCGATCTGGAAAGCATTCTGCGAAATGGATATTCCGAGAAAGATAATTGAACTTGTTAAGGAAATGTACAGGTATACCTGGAATAGAGTTCAATACAAGGGGAAGAAAAGTGATAAATATTATAACACATGAGGAGTCAAACATGGATGTGTTCTCTCTCCACTACTGTTCTTAAATATTAATAGACAATCTATTGCGAAAATTGGAAAACACATCCCCATCAAAGTATCGACATAATGACCAGGATTACGTGGACGATATATGTCCCCTGACGCAGATACGCAGCAGAAAGCCCAGATGTGGCACAGAAAATTAGTCTCTAAGGCTATGAGAGTAAACACGAACATACATACACCCACTACTATTAACCAAGAAACAGGCGCTTATGTTGCAAGTTTTTATACCTTGGTTGTATTGTAGCGAAAACAGGCGGAACTGAAGAGGACAACAACCATCGCATGAACAAAGCCAGAAATACCTTCAATGTGCTTCCTAAAATCTGGTATGCGTCCGTCCTGTCACAAACTACAAACCTACGAATGTCCAATGCCTGTGTAAAATCAGTACTGCTGTATGAATGTGAAACATGGTAACACACGCAGAGGATTAGTCGAAGACTGCAGATATTAGTGAACAAATGCCTTAGGCATTTAATAAAATGCTTCTGTCTAAATACGATCAAAAAAGCGCGAAATTACGAAAAGAAAGTGGAGATGGTTTCGACACACATTAAGAAAAGGTACCAATGATATAACAACAATTTCATTCGAATGGAACCCACGAGGGAAGAGGAAAGTCGGAAGACCAACAATGTCGTAGAAACGAACGATGCTAGCCGAAGTATAACAACTCGGTAAAATATGAGGAGAACTACCCAGTTGTACTTTGACTGAGCAGCCGAAGATTTTTGTGTGAAAAGGCATATAAAAACATGAGACGAATGTATAAAATTATAAAATAAATTATTCGGGTTTTAAATATGTGTGAGAATATATTCGTATATGAATATAAATTTATACACATCTGTCGTCAACTAGCGAAACTAATGATCGATTTATTGTTTTGTATTTCATTTTTTGTTTTTCAATCATTTCGTTCATTCTATATTTGATTTTGATGTGCGTTGTTTGAAGTTACCAACAAAAATTACCAACAAATACAGCTATATTACAAACAGCAAAATTGTTGTCTCGTTAAATATTAAAAACAAATTATGTAAGTATCTATTGTATATTTTAATAAAAACGTGTTTAGTGTAAAAATTAAATCAAATAACGTTTAAACAGTGTGGTGTGTAAATACATGAAAGTTTTCTCAATTTAAATATTATAGAATATTCATTAAATATAATACCTATGTTCAGATATTAAAGGAATTAAGTTTAATGTATAATTTTTTAGTATAAATGAGTTTTATTATTTTGCTTTTTAAAAAATAAAATAAAATGTTTGCGCTGGTTTGAATCTTTATAACGCAGCTACTTAGGTAATTTGCTTACATTTTTTGTTTTCTCATTTACCTACTTTTTGTTTTTTAATAATACAGTGAAATAATTTTGTATCTCTTTTTTCTCGCAGGTTGCATAATATTTTTTTGTTATTATTTATAAGACCAATGCCCCCTAAACTGCAGGCCCCTTACACAAAATAAATGTCGCTTACATAAATTGAAGTCAAGTGCGAAAAATGAGAGTAGCAAGAGGCCTCTAGTTTAGGAGGCATTTGTTAGACCGTCAATTATTTCCTCAATCTATTTTTAATATTAAAATCAGAGTATTTGCATGAATTATTTACCCAAATTTAAGGATAGGTTGACCAAAGAAGTAGCAGAGCTGTTTTTTAATCTCTTAATTTTAAGTTTATAATTTTTAGAAAATGGAGACAGGAAAACCTGCTTATTTGTTGTGTGATCAGCAATTACGAAGAAGATTGCAAGCTCAAGATTCTGATTGTGACGAAATGCCGTTAAATGTCGTTACTCAAGAACATTTGCCACACGCTTCTGATGTGTCAATGGATAATGACGACCCAATAAAAGAAGAAATTGATGCAGATTGGAATTATCGTATTTGGTTTGATGACGATGAAATTAATGAATTTTTATTTTCAGATGACGAGGCAATTAACGAATTTTTAATTTCAGACGAAGTAGATTTTGATGAAATTCCTTCCGAAATCCCAGAATATTCAAATCAAATTACTATAGAGTTAGCTAAGTGGGCAGTTGAATCAGGGCTAGGCAGGGAAATAATTGATAAATTATTAGTTATTTTGAATAGGCATAGTATTGATGTTCCAAAAACGGCTAAAACTCTTCTAAGAACCCCGAGTAGAAAAATAATTACTCGTTACGTAAGCCCAGGACAATACTTCCATTTTGGAATTGAAAATGTTTATTAAAGCTAAATTGCGAATTTTTATATAATGTCCCAGAAATCGAGATAGATATAGGAATTGATGGTTTACCTTTATTCAAGTCATCCAACCTTCAACTATGGCCAATTCTTGGTGCCTTTGTCGATCAAAAAAACATTTTACCGTTCATTATAGGTGTTTATTCTGGAACTTCAAAGCCGGAAAATGTTGATGAATATCTATTAGATTTTGTTAATGAGGTTAAACTATTACTAAAAAATGGGATTCAATTACACAAGATAAATTAAGAAAAACTTTCAAGATTAGATGTTTTATTTGTGATGCTCCTGCGAAGTCTTTTGTTATGGGTATTGTAGGGCATAATAGTTTTCACGGTTGCCCTAAATGTAATCAAGTAGGAACACATATTAATAAAACTGTTTCCTACAGCACAGCTATTTCCCAGTTATACACTGATGTTACATTCCAAAATAGAGAATTTCCAAGTTTTCATAGTACTAAATATTTCAATTTACCAACTATTTTAGAAAGTGTTAAGATAGGAATGATTTCTCAATTTGTAATTGATCCAATGCACCTTATTGATCTAGGCGTGGTTCGTAAAATTTTAACGTTACTTATGAGTCGGCAAACCATGGAATTTAAGTTAAATCAGAATGCTAAAAATATATTAGACTCAAAATTAATAAATTGCGCTAGTAGTATTCCTTTAGAGTTCGCTAGAAAACCTAGGTCAATAAATGATTTGAGATTGTGGAAAGCTACTGAACTAAGGCAGTTTATTTTATATACTGGAATTGTCGTTTTGAAAGATGTTGTTAGTGAAGAGATATATAGTCATTTCCTTTTACTGCACTGTGCTTATAGATTAATGTCTAATAGGGACGCAAGGAATAATGTTAGTTTAGTGAACAAAATGTTGGCTGCATTTGTTAGAATATTTCCCAAAATTTATGGTGAGAATAGAGTTAGCTATAATGTACACGGTCTTCTCCATATCGCAGATTGCGTTTCTAAGTTTGGTAGTGTAGATTCGTTCTCAGCATATAAATTTGAAAATTATATGCAGCAGTTAAAAAAATTAGTAAGAAAACCTAGCTTAATTTTACAACAGCTTGCCAATCGTAAAGATGAAATACAAATTTCAAACAATTTAAGTGAACAGTTTCCTGATGACGCTGATTTAAAGAAAAATACATTTATGTTTGATAATTTTATATTAAAAAATACGGAAGCTGACAAATGCTGCCATTTGGCGGGAGATATTCCTTTTTTAATTTCAGAATTTGTCAGAGAAAATGAAACTACAATGGTTATTGGCAGACGGTTTAAGGATGTATCGCCGTTTTTCATCAAGCCGCTTAACTCACAAGTGACGCTTGGTATTCTTAAATGTAAAGGGATATCGGATAATAGTGAAATATTTCCTATCACTTCAATTAAATTTAAATATATAAAACTGTTTAATAAAATTGATTATATTTTAATACCACTGCTGCATTAATTACCGCAATTAATGAATAGTTGTATTTAAATCTTACAGCTTTAATTGTATTAACATTTTTGTATTTTAATTTTATTGGTTTTTGTACATTCAGCAATATTTAACTTTTAATTTAGGATGGAAAGTCAAGACCTTGATTGGCTACAGAAAACTTTATATAAAGATTATCCAACAGAAAATGGTAAAATACAAATTATTTACTTTAAAAAATTTATTTGATAAATAACATCTTTCGGTTTTAAGATTAGTTTTTATTTTATTTTTATTATAAAAATAACTACCCAACGTTTCGACGGTTTATTCCGTCATTGTCAACAGATTTCCGTAGTAAAATGCCTTGAAAATAACGGAATAAACCGTCGAAACGTTGGGTAGTTATTTTTATAATAATAAAAAGTAATCTTAAAACCAAAAGATATTCATGTACGTTATTTAAATAAAGCTTACAAAATAAATAATTTATTTGATAAAATTATTATTAAAATTACAGGTAGCATATCAACGATCCAAAGCCAAAATTCACCACCACCATTATCCATAATTGCATCGAAATCAAAAATTCCATCCACTACAAACGTATTCTTCATCAAAAATATGCAGTACACAAAAATTTAAAAATATGTATGTACACATAAATTAGCTTATTTTCATGGCGCTTGTTTGAATATGGATAAGTTAGTATTTGAAACGAATGACAATGATTTTATGATCTGTTGTTTCGCAATAAAACAATTTATCCGGATTAACTAGTGTGATGAAATGGGGCAATTTTTATAATTTCTCTAAATGGCAATATTAAATAAGTAACTTTTTATTTAGTATGGATAGTCAAGAGCTTGACTTTCAAGAGGACGCAACATGCCTGTTTGATGAAGATTCTGTTTCTGTAAACCCTGGTATTTTATCATTTAATGCAATTTTATCATAGTAATGCAATAATTTTATAAAACAATTTTAATATTAAAGATCGAATATCACCACGAGATTTTCAAAAGTCATGGACGATGACTCAAAAGCATATGTCACCACCGCCGTTAAATTTACTGTTCCATGATTTTAAAAAAATAGTTCCTGCAAAGAACAATATTAAACTGAGTTTTAAAACCAAAAAACAACAAAACCGCCGGCAGCAAATAACAAGTTTTTAACAAATTCATCGTTGGAATCAATAGAACCAACCTGCAACCAGATTATAAAGAAAAATAGTGAACCAACTCCTGACTGCTGCAATACGGAAATAAAAAAAATACATGCTAAATTAGACAAATTAACCTACTTGGTTAATGATTTGTCGAGGAGGATTACTCAACATAATAGTGTAAACCCTGCAAATATCAACATGGAGCTCCAAAAATTATTTCCTGTACCAACTTTAAAAAAATTGGAAGAGCTGGAAGCAAGGTGTTGTAACACTGAATTCCGCGAACAATTGGTAAATATGATTTATTATATTATTATATTTGATGTACTGATTAATTGTTGGTAAATTGAATTTCAGGTAAATTATCTCACATCATTGGTGAATCTGGGGAAAGGGCTAAGCTTGGCGTTTCAGAAAACTATAGCTGATTAATTGGCATTACAAATAAATTTTGGTGGAACCCAAGGAAAAATTCCGTTTATTAAATTTAAAAAGCTCATGGCAATTATGTTTGGTAAGATTTGCTTATTTTATATAAATTTAACAATTCAAAAACATTATCTTTATCATTTTTTTAGAAGCTTGGAAATCGCCACTTGATAGTGTGGAGAGCTTTCAGGTAAAAATTAAATTAGAATTCCGACGAGCTCATAACAGACAACACAACAAGAAATTGCGTGAAAAATCATATATGTAGTTATAAAATTAATAATTTTAATGTTTTAATTGAATGTACGCGTCTAAATGGATTCTATTATTTTATATTTTTTATTATTAAATGAATTAATAAAACAAATTTGTTTACCAAATAAAAGAATTATTTTAATGTAACCCAAAATAACTTATTTGTGTGACATCTGGGGGTTGATAACCTAAGTATAGGATAATTCTACCTTACCGATATAACTAAACAGCACCATCTATCAAACAATTTCTTAAACTAACCATTTACAAATACTACTACACCGTATGTTCGGTCGATATTCGTTCTTTTTAGACGAAAAATGGTGTAAAGTGATGCTCATTGTGATGTAAAATTGAGCGATCACAGTGATCGCTAAATTAGCGCTGTTGGAGCACTCAATCGTACAACTGGGTAAAAGCAATAGCCCCGAACAGAGTAAGCGGTTAAACCAAGTAGACGCCCTATACTCCTAAATCGGAGATAAATGAAAAAAAAAATAAAAAAAATTCTAATTTAGGTACTGCTAAGTTAGCAAAAAATTAATTAAAAGGTGGACTCAAAAGTATAGATTCTAGCTTTTAAAATACCAACTTTCTTCAATATCTCTTAAACTAATAAAATTTAAGGTCACTCAAGATCACTACTAATCGTTTTGAGATAAAAGTCTGGCTTTATTAAAAACTCACCCTGTATATCATCCTTCCACAGCTCTAAAGTCTAATCAAACTTTAAATTTTTTATTTTAAATGAACCTTGGTTTCGTTGCTCTATTGGCTGCTTAGCTATTTTTGTAATTTTATCTAAATAAACTACACTATTCTAATTTTTTTTTATGTATTTAGTTAAAATTTTTATAGAGTTCAAAGCCTCATAGTAACTATTCACATTTATCATCTTAATTGCTTCAGTAATTTTAAATATTACCTAGAGATAAAAATTCGTTGTGTGTGAAGTTCTTCAACAATTAGGTGAAACTGCGTTGAATAGCTTTATTAATAGGAAATCGGTTTCAATAAAACTGGGAATTCCAAAATCCACTAAATAATACAATGTAAGTAGTTCGCGCTCTATAGATTCCAATTGTTATACATCTTTAGAAGGTCTTTTACAAAAGTAATTGTTCTTAATAATATGCAATGGAATTTCCGTCATGTTTAACCATGCACCAAAAATTTAAAACATCTCCCAACCAAATTGATTTATAAAATCAATACAATTCGCTCATCAACACTTTCTACATAAACATAATCTCCGTACATAACAAATAAACCGTTTGCCAAATATGACATTATACCGAACAATTAATTTTGATTGACGGTTGATTTATGTGCCATGTTGCAAAATTAGTTTAAAAAAAGATGAGTTATGAATATTTTGTATGAAAGTAAAAGTGTTCGGTTCAATAGTACCGCGTAGAGAAATAAATTTATTTACATGACTTTGGATAAAACGGTTGGTTTTGAAATTTGCAGTTTATGCATATCACCATTATTATAACAACACGAGAAAACTATGTCCAATTACCATCTACATATTTTTATTATTTCATGTGATATACTCTATCAATAATAAAGAGTGTACCAATTTTCTATCACTTACGTTAGCGATTTCGTCCAATCAGCATAACGTAGTAAGTATTACGTGTGCAAGTAGAAACTCGGCTCATCTAAATCGCCCGTTATTTTACATATGTAGCTTAAATATTGCTGTTTTTTGACATACGATTCAGTGATTTATAAGCTGTCGTTCCGTGTGCATCAATTCTAAGAGATGAATATCGATAAGCAACATTTACGTCATTGCAACCTATTCTGCTTTCAAATGAAAAAAAAATGCTGCTCAAGCTATGAAACTGATTAATTCGACTTTGAGTTAACATTCTGTCATTCAACAGTAAAAAAATGGTTCGTAAGATTTCGTGATGACAATTTTAGTCTTGAGGACGATCGACGTCCAGTGGCACCATTCTGGTAATTCCCCGGGAAGGAACTGGGGAAATAATTTATATGTAATTTCTGTTCAAATATTTTTTTCTGGCCTACTGATGAGAAAAGATTGATGTAAATATTTATAAATTAATTAATAATTTTTCCATATCTAAATACGCGGGGAAAATTATTCTCAATTTAATCTTGTTTTCAAAAAAATTAACACTAAATTTGTACATCAGTATGCCGGGAAATAAATATTTCAACAGGTATAATATATAAATGCTACAGTTGTAATAAAACAATTTGAAAACGAAGGACTTAAAGTTTTACCTAATGAAAATCCGTGTCAAACTCAAAAAGAGTTTGTACAACAGATAGGAGTCTCACCAAGCAATATAACTTCGATTACATGCATTGAGAAAAATAAAAAAGGAAAGAAAGTGGGTTTCTCATAAACCGACAGAAGAAAACAAAAGCCGAAGAGTTGACATCTGTCTGAGTTTGCTTTGTCGGTACAAAAGTAAATTTTTTTTACACAAAATCATTACTGGTCGAAGTTAGTATTACGGATTAAAAGTAGATTTTGTACGATAATCCTAAACGCAGAAAACCATGGGTTGATCCAGGTCAGCCGTTAACATCAATCGCAAAAATGATTATATTCAGGCGAAAAAAGGGTTGCTATGTGTCTGGTAGGATTAGAAAGGATTCATTTACTACGAGCTTCTGGAATCTGGCCAAACTGTTAAAAGTGAACGTTACCAGACATAATTGGTCATATTAAGTAATGCTCTGGAGGAAAAAAGACCATTTACGGGCCAAGGAAAGCGGAAAGTAATATTGCTGCATGACAAGGCTCTCCTTAAGCTGGGTGGTTTTACAGCATGCCGCGTATTCTTCAAACTTGGCTCCCTCTGATTACCACTTATTCAGATCGATTTCAACATATTTGAAAGACTTGGTTTTTACGAAAGTTGCAGATGTGCAAAATTTGCTCGATGACTATTTTGCTTCGAAACCACCAAGTTTCTATTGCGAAGGCATTCATCATCTACCTGATAAATGGCAAAAGGATGGGTAGTAAAGGCGAATATTTCGATAATTAATCTTTGTAACAATTATATTTTATAGCTGAATTTTACCAAAAAAACATAGTTTCTTCTTCGACATCTAATATGAATATATGATAAAACTGATATGAACGTATTAAAACCGCGGCGTTGCCGGCCATGGTGATATTATGTTTCTACATCAGCCCAACCGTGCTAATAATAAAACTATTAGATAACTTGAAGTAATCCGGATTTAAGTATTTAAAATGGGAAAAGATTTTCGAGTGGGTGATAGTTTATTTGTAATATTACACCTATTGCCATTTCAACAAAACAATCGTCTTGCACCACATTTATATTTTATGTTTGAGCTGCGTACATTGAGCAACGTAGCCTCCCGAAACATAATACATTTATGCTCGAACATGAAATTTTTACGACTGAATATGGTTCAAATTTCAATTTGCGATGTTTGCAAATAATTTTTTCAGTGATTTTCTTTTTTGTGTGTTAACACTTTTAAAAATGACGCATGGTCTAGCAAGATTAAGGACGGTAGATTACTTCTCATTATACTCATGCTGTAAGCTTCTTTGTTAAGAACACTTCATATGGAAGCTGATATAAAAACTCTAATGGTAGTAGACGAGATCTTCATCGAATTTAATCCAATAGATGATATCAACTTAAAGGAGAAGCTTAATTATATGATGATGTAGTGCTCCAAGTCGTTATGAGAAGCACGCTGATGCACCCAGTTAGTAGTACTTGGCCTCCCTAAAGTGAGAGAGAAGGATGATCGATGCTCATAAAATGCATATTGGATTGGTGCATCACCTAATCTGATAAATGTTGAATCCAGTTCTAGACTGCAAGTGTTTGTACTATCTGTGGAGATCCTCTTAGCACCATCAGTTTTGAAGTAGTTGTGAATTGCTTGTATTTTCTTTGAAAAATTACAGCACATAAATAGTAATATAGTTAGTATTGTTACCGGATTAAATAAATGCAAACGACAAGAAAGAGCAAACAGGTAAATATAGAGGGTGTTATGACTGGGTAAATTTAAATTCCACCAATTCTTTAACACCATTATAAATTAGCGTTTTCCGTCTGCATGTTTGACTGCATTTATAACTTTGGTAAACAATTTTATTTACGAGAATTGCACGCTTGCAGTCTTGGAGATTGCTTACAAAATGTTTAATTAATATTATTTAACAGAAACAGACTTCACGCTGGCTATCAATTACTCATAAATTTAACACTTTTTTGTTACATAAAATGGTAAAATACTATAAATGATAAAAAGAAGAAGAAACAAGAAGTGGAAAACTAGAACTAGACCAACCCATTAAAAAAATTAAAATACGGAACTTAATTATAATATTTTATGCTTATATTTTTTCCACTTCAGTTTTATGTTTATGCTACTTGCTAAAGTTTTTGTTGTTGTTGTTGTGTATGTAATACCAGTAGCTATTTTATAGGTACACAATAAAAAATGCAAAATTAATTTTTTTCATTGATAAAATAGTACAACAAAAAATACATAAATGAAAAGCTATCGTTGGCTCGTTCGTTAGGTGTTGGCTCTAGAGTTGGGATAAGTAGAAGTAGGTGGGAAATGAAAATGGAATAAAACTAAACAGTAAATTAAGTTTTTTCAACAACAACACCAACAGAAATAAAATAGTTTTTAAGAAGTTTTATTGGAATTTAATTAGCAAAACTAAAACGAAAAAATTTACATTAAAATATTTACAATTAATTACTTCGTATATTTATTTTTTTTTTGTTATTGTGAACATTGAATATTAACTGTGAAATATTCTTCCGGTTGATACGAGTTCAGTGATAAGATTGGAGGGATTGTAGGTTTAATTTTAAACGATAGTGAAGTCATCTTAGAATTATTGTTGCCAAACTTGGTACGATTGGATACAGCCTATACAGGATATATATTTTTGATTAATTTGTTGATAATAGCTTACAAAATATGGAGCGTTTTCTTTAGATCGTTTTAACAAAATTTACGTTTTGTTGTGTAGATTTTTGATTTAGTATTATCCCTATTTCGTGCGGAAATTGAGAGACAAAACCACAAATTTGTGTGTACGTATACGACGTATAATACACAATTTTGAATAAGTGAGCTGTCATTTGCAATATATGTATGTGTGTTGTTTTTGTGACCATAGGCACCGAAATTTATCGAACCGGATGGAACCGGTTCAAAAGAAAGCACTCATTTTGTCCTATACATGCGTGAGAATCAAGTTCCTACCGGAAAATGTTCATTAGGTGCGGTATGTTGTACCATCACTTCGAATCGAAAAATTGAAAGTTCTATCGTTTTCGACTTTTATCGTTTTTTAATCTTGCAATACTTTTTCTAGAATGAATTTTCAGCTACATTTATTATTATGTACTTTGGGTTTAAATGCTGAAACTTTATCATTTATCGCGATTCGAAAATAATACAACATACCGCCATTCGACTTTTTTCGAATTTCGATTCGAAGTGGTAGTACAACATACCGCCCTAGGTTTCAAACACATAATCGTGAAAATTAGGGAGCGCAAATTTACCGATTTTTCTATTTACCGGTAAACGATAAATTTTGTATAACGTCGGTCATTTATCGAAAATTTACCGATATATTGAATTTAAATAATAATTTAAACAGTACCATGCTTTAGGTATTAAACCAGCGAAAAATTAATAAACCAGTGCTTGAAACTATAGCGGGTGTTTTATTGGTTTTTATAATTATTTAATAACACTCACTATATGTTTTGTTTATAAACTATTTTATTTATAATTATTTATGATTGCATGTAATTTCCCATACAATATCACCTTAAAGTGTAGTTCACCATTAATTTAAGGTGTGACCGATTGTTCGCAGCACTTTCACTTATCCTTTGTTATATATATATATGAGACCGTGTCTCTTGAACATCTAAAACGCAACTTTTAGGGTGTGAACGATTGTTCGGCACTTTCACTTATTATTTTTGAGACCGCGCCTCTTTAACTTTTAAAACCCGACTGTATATCTTTTTCGTTTCTTTTTGATCGTCGATAGATATCTCGATATTTATTGATCGTCGATAAATATCGAGATTCGCGGAATCAATTTATAGGTGGCAAAATAGCTATATTCAGCAAAACGAGCTATGCCTCGTAATTAAGCAGTGCGATGTATAAATAGTTTTGCTACGACGAGTGCCACAAAGTGAAAATAATTTTGAGCCGGTACAAAACAATTTAATGTACTTTATTAAATAAAATTATAAATAAGGTTATTACATAAATTGGTATTCATATCACAAAATAATTGTTTATATATATATAAGTTCATTTCATTTCATTAATTAAAATTCATATCACAAATACTATCAATCGTATTATCATTAAGTTGAGAGCGAATTGTGGTGCATATTTGTCCAGCTGCTGAAAAAGCTCGTTCGGACTCAACGCTCGTTGGGTTTACTGTGAGAAGATGTTGATATACCATGTCGAGATATTTGCTTCTCCTTTTTTCTGCCTCAAATAATGACATATCACGTTTAATTAAGGTTGTTAGGCGGCTACTATTTCTGGCGTTTTGATGCTTGATCAAACCTTTTGGTTTCGGTTTTTTCTTTAATGGCTAATTCCAAACGTTGTTTCATTGTTATCATCTTCTCTTCTGAAATCATCAGAAGACGAGATTTGGTGTTCTCCGATTTTTTGTGCATCTCAAGTCTTTCGATTAGACTGACAATTAATTTCAATATGTTCAATTTATTTGTTTTATTAAACAAATCATAATCATCTTTACTTCGGTCCTTTTCAAGCTGAGGATAATGAAGATACTGTAATACATCTGAATAATTGGTGATATCATGTCATCCATATTTTTGAAATCATCCTCTGAAAATTGAACATCACTATTTAGATCAATTAGGCAAGTTTTTATGCAAGTTTTTAACACATAAAATCGTTCTATTATTAATAACATACTATTCCATCTTACCTTTGTATCAAGAATAAGGGAGATTTCTTTTCCGAACGAAATCTTTTTTGACGTGTTTTTGTAAAAATTCGTCATTTTTAGTGAGCTGCGAAACAGGCGTACTATGTTACGAATTTTACAAACAATAGGGTAAATGTCTTCGTTTATTTTATAACTAAATGCCGGCATTTCGTTTGATATTATGAGTTGTTCACTATCATCCATATCATTTTCAAATTAATCGTCTTCGTCGGTCACAACTTCCCCTTCTTCATCCATCATTAATTCAGTGTTATGATGTTTATAGGGTACCTTAATTATAGCCAATTGTAGTCCATGTACTATATATACATAGTTGATGGTAGCTATTGATATTTCGACCAAGCTTCTTCATTACTGCTGCACCGTCAGTTATAGAAACTATGTTATTGAAATACAATAAGCCAAATTCTTGTAATTTTTTTCCACAACTTCCAAACATTTTTCTGCTGGACAAGATCCTTGTCAGGCCTACAAAATGTTTTCAATGCGTGAACATTGATATTAATGTATCTTCTAGTTTTAGTTTACTTCCACTCATCGAATATAAGACTAAATCTGACGCCATCACAAAGTGGTACTGCAATTTTCGTTTTAATTTCATTCCGAATTTTTTCGGCGAATCCTATAACAATGGCTTTTATAGTATTTGGAGACTTCGGAACAACATAACCCTTGGACAACAATAACATTCTCAAATCAAATGAGCTACAGAATTTGGCGAATGGAAATCCATCTCGCGCTGCTAACCGTGAACAACGGCGGGTCGTGATTCATCAATATTATTATGAAAGTAGTTTGTTATAGTATTCTGAGAACTGATATAATAAAAAAAATGCAGAACGTCATTTGGGAGCAATATGATTGGTCGAAAAAATTGTTTGAATAAATGAACGAAGAAGTATGAATCTGGCCTCAGTCAATAATTATATTAAAATGCGCTTGAATGATTTATATAACTTAACACTTCTTGCTCATTGCAAAATCAACACGAATGTATTCTACAAGCCGAACTGTACTCGAGTATACACCGATCCAATACCACTACAATTACAGGCCGATTTTTAAAAACCCGACGTTAGTATGAGTATTATTTAACAAAAACTGACAAAACCATACAAAAAAAAAATCGGTTGCATAGTAAGAATGTTATGGTTCGCTGATTTTGCCAGTAAACCGCTTGTATTTTATAAATAAAATAAAAAAAAATGTTTTATCAGTGATCACTATAAATAATCAACTTTTGGTGACAATTTTCCCGAAAAATAAATTTAGTATTTCGAACTTTTCATTTAGCATTTTCCGTTTTTAAACAACAATTCCACTTTGCTTACGCGTCATAATCGGCACATGATTTTACCATATGAGAAAACACAAAAAAACAAAAAATAATAATTTCTTTGATTTGTTTTGTAACTTTTGCCTCAACCAGTCAGACTTAAGAGCTTATACACGCCGATTGCACCACTTCGTACCGCTCTCCTAAGTGGTCCAAAACGGAGCACAACTTAAGCTCTTAAGTCTGACTGGTTGAGGTATTTTACTTTGATTTGTTTTGCTGAAGTTTATTTATTTAGTAAAAAAATGTATGTTTCGACGGAAGGGTGTATGTTATGTTGAATATTTAAAAAAAAATAAATATCAAATTGAATTAAAATTCCACTAATTAAATTTATTAAATTTACGAAAATGAATTTTAATAAATTTAATAATTATTTCAATTGTTTGTGAACTAAAAGATTCGTATTCTTTTATATAAATTGGAAAAAATTCTTACAGTAGTTAAATGTAAACATGAGTACAGTGGGGAGAAAAAAAACGGAACTGATTGAATGTTTATCCAATTTGTTTTTATGTGTATACTATACCTATGTAAACGGAATATTTTGTACAGTAAACAATCGAAACATTTGTACGTACTTTTAGTGGTAACGGTGTGTGATTTTTATTCCCTTATCAAATCATGTATACATAATTTTCTTAAAAAGAATATATTAAATTATGTTAAAATATCGCTTTATATTACAATTGCATATTTAAATTAATATATTAATTACATAACACAATATATTAATATATAACGTAAACTACATAATTACAAAATTTAAATAAATATTACTTTACATCAATCTGTTACGGTTGTCTTTCCCCACACTGTAGCTCAACGTATAAAACCAAAAACAACAACCAAAGAAAATAGTAACATGAACCACAAAACCAAACAAAAAAATTTTGTTTTCGTAAAGAGCACGTGGTTTATGGAAAAATGGGTTGTTGTTCTAATTGGAAAATTAATGAACGAAAAGTCTCTTAACAAGATTTTTTTTTTGGTTATAAATGTTACTAAAGGAGTTAAGATTAGAGAGAAACGGGCAATAGTTCACATTTCTAGCTCATTTAAAAGATATAAATGATTTAGGGGACGTAAACAAGGATTTTTAAAGTTTTTTCATAATAACTATTTTCATGTGTATGCCGCCAAGTTAATTTCGCAATACTACTCATACTAACTCAGATTTTTTTTTATTCATAAAAATCGGCCTATATATAGTGGTATTGATATGGCTCATGCAATTTGTACATGCACATAAATATACAGCATCATCTACGCGCATGTGCATTGAATTTTTGTGAGTATAGGATAAAAAAACTAACTAAATCCGTGGTTCCACACTTCGATTCTTTGGTCGTGAGTTTCTCCTCGTTTCTTTCCCCTTCACCAATAAACTAATTTTTTGGCGGGGAAATTTTTGATTCTTTTTTCAGCAATATTTTTTTTTTTGCTTCAACTGACAACTGCACAACAACAAAAATAAATATTTCAAGGACACCTTGTTTATTTGTCGTTTTTGAGTTAATTTTAGTTTAATTTTTGATTCGAGTGCAAGAATCAAAGTGTGACGAGACTCAATGATTTCAAAAAATCAATCGCCGTCACATTTGATTTTTTTGCGCGTTTCTTTTTTTATGTATGTGCATAAAATTATGTTTTTTGATTTATTCGTATAGTAAAAAATGTTTATTATTTGCTGCTAAAACTGCTTCCTTGGTTGAAAAAACATATTTCTTGCATTCGAAGCAAAAACTAAACTAAAATTAACCCGAAAACGACAAATAAACAAGGTATCGTTGAAATATTTATTTTTGTTGTTGTGCGAGAATCAGTTGAATCAAAAACAAAATATTGCTGAAAATTAAATCAAAAATTTCCCCGCCAAAAAATTAGTTTGTTGGTGAAGGGGCAGAAAACGAGGAAAGAATCACGACCAAAGAATCAAAGTATAGAACCACGGTTGAATCACGACGAAAGAATCAAAGTGTAGCGAGACTCAATAAACGGTATGATCTCGCACAACACAAAGATAAATATTTCGAGGATACCTTGTTTGATTTTTTATTTTGTTTAGTGTGTGTGTTGAAGCGAACGCGGAAGGTTATCAAATTTCTGTTTGGTGCTGTAATTTTTTTAAAATCAAGCAATAATCCTATTTTTAAAAATGCACCATTTTTCACAGCCATTTGTATGGTTTGGACTTTAATTGAGCCATTTTTTCTTTTTTTTTGGTTGAAAAAGGGATATCTAATAAAAACAAGAAACGATAGAAAACTGTATAAGGGTAATAACTACGGACTTGTTACTCGTTTTTCTTTACGAAATTTTTACTTCTTTATTTATACACAATACCATGATACAGTCGACCGAAAATTGTGTATGTATTTCATTAATTATATTGTTGTAGGTCATTCTCGTTGGTTCCGCTCATTGAAATAAAAATATTGAAAATGGCTTACTAATGCATTGCTTTCTGATTCGTCGCTCATGGAATTGTATAGTATACATTCTGTATATTCTATATTTTAAGGTTAACAGATATATTCTGAGAGTATTTTAAAATGTTTGCGGGTCAATTTTTATACAATAAAAATAAACGAATTGAATTTGTAAAACTAAATATATGTTGAATGAATAATTGCCATTAATATTCACGTAAATTACCATATTCCATCTTTTTTGATTAAATTTAACTATGTAATAAGTTCCAACTAAAAAAACCCTTCAAAGCGGCTTTGAATTATATACATATATTTTTGTTGTATATAAAAAATAAAACATTCATTCACGAATACATATCGGCCATTTTTCCAATGAAATGCGCCCTGTTATATACTGGCATTGAATTAAGTATAAACATATTTTTACCCGAAAAAATCGGTAAATTTGTAAAATTTGGATAAAACACATTTTATACGCTAAATGCGGTAAACGATAATGCACTCCCTAGTCACAACCATACGAATTACATTGTCTTTTGATTTAGTATTCTGACAAGTTTTTAGTTGTTCGGTCTTTCAGACCGAATTTTGTCTAGCTAAAGCAATTCACGACAACATAAGTGAAGTTTGCGACGATATTCTTGATTAAAAGAAATTTTGTGACAATTTTTTTCTCTGGTTATATTTTAAAAATTATTAGTTGTGTGTCTATGATCGCTTTTCTACCGGAAAAGGGATTTCACGAGAAATACATAATCATATTTAAAATTAAAATCAAGCCTTCTCCTTCTACGTTATATGATTTTTGGAGTACCATAAAAAAATTATTTCCTGGGCGCCATAAAATCCGTGATAACAACTATCGGGATAAATATTAAATGAGTCTGTTTTCCGCTAATCCAGTTTGCCCATCATCAAATCCGTCAATTCATTGGGAAGACATATAAAAACAGGTGCTGTATAAAATATCAAACTATTTTGCTGTTCTACTGATATTTGTAGAAATCAGCAGTCAATTTACGAATTTTTTATGCAATTCAATAAGTCTCAGCAGAAAAGTTTGATGAAATTAAAGGATTTATAAAACTCAAGAGAAAATATAACATAACTTTTCTTTAAAAAACGATTTTATAAGGAACTGAAATTACACTAATCATTATGGTGCAAATAAATGGCAAGCACTCCTTGAATTTTTAAAACCATTTTAATGTGAAATGTTTCAGTTTTTTAACAAAAGTGTTAGAAAACCCTTTCTTTTCATTTTATGATAGCTGAGATTATAATTTATATACAAGTTAATGACTTTTTTGAGTCATTTTAATGTGAAATGTTTACAGTTTTCCTTTTGTATCTAGATTATGATCTCGGATATAAAAACATGAACCTACGGTTGTTATAGAGAGAGCAAAAGAGTTGGCCGCTTTTCCCGCCCTAGGCCCAATTTTCGTAGAACCATCTGCACATTGCATAGCTCCATGCCATCCTATAGCAGATGGATAGGCCCTTCTGGACTTCGGTCAAGGGATCCTTTCTTCCTTTTTATCACAGATCGTAATGTGATGATGAAAATTCCCTTTTGCATCCTGCCCCTATCGGGATGCGAACCGACTACCTCCCGATCCAAACGCCAAAGCTTTAACCAGTGTCCGTTTGGTTCGTAAAATTTCATTTTAAAATTTTAAATATGCATGAAGTTCTATCAGCACGGGTTATTATTCTTATGTTGCTTTCGTTCTTATCTTTTAAATTTTGTCAATGTTAAATCAAAATTTGATTTAATTTTTTTGTTTAATTTATTTTTGTTTTAATTTAATTTTGGTTTTCAACTGAATCTTCGGTTTTAATCTGAAATTATATGTCTAAAACACAGGATAGATTTCTTTATAAATATATAAATTATGATCTCAAATATCTTTGGAACCAAAAGTAACCGACCAAACGTCACAGTGGTTTAAGTTTTGGCGTTTGGATCGGGTTTGAATCACGATAAGGACAGGTTGCAAAAGGGAATTTTCATCAACAGATTACGATCTGTGATGAAATGGAACACAACTTTAACCCCCTGTGGGAGAGCAAAATTCATGGGTCGATCCATCTTCCATGCCAGTATATGGTGGCATGGAGCTATGCAATGTGCAGATGGTGATAAAATCCCGCGTATATCCGTACGTTGTCGATTTGGCACGCCACTGCGTAACGTAAGGACGTGAAAAAGCGATCTGCGAAAGAGTTGGGAGTGCTGTCCCAGATTAAATAATAAAACAGATTGCCAAGATTGATCTGCATATTTATTTATTTATTTATTAATTGAGTTTATAAACTACTTTCACAAAAGCGCTTTGGCGTAACCTTAAAAATAATTCTGCAATATGATTCTATATGAATCAAAGCAGTTTCTGTAATATATTCAGCCTTAAATAAGTGCTGACTAGTATTTATGTATTTATAGTTTAATTGTTAAAATGTGAATTAAATAAGGAAAAAAAAGATTAAATAATAAAAAAATCATTAAAACATAAACCCAGGCTAGTTACAGGGAGATTTTCCTAACACTTTAGTTAAAAACCCGAAAAAATTTCACATTAAAACGACTTTAAAAATTCGTGTTAGTGCTACCGGCGCAAACAATTTTTATCTATATTAACTTCGCGTCGGGTGGCAGACCAAATCTTGTAATCAATTTTTGAGCCACTTCCTAGTGAGTAACCGGATTTATGTAAACATTGCCCACAAGTATTTCTCCGATGACGGTACTTCCTATTAAAATTTTGAAGTGATTGGATCACAGGGTTGAGATCGTATTAATTATGAAGAAGTGTTTTTTACAGCTTATAGAGGAAGCATGGAGGTTTGTATTGAATTTATCCTAAATTTTTAAACCAGTTTTAAGATTTTTTAAAAATTTTGCGATTTCGACGTTTTCATCGGAAAAGAAAGTAAAATAATATTTCATCCCTATTTACTTCAAAAATTTTAATATTTATATTTTTTTTATTTTGCCAAGTGTCTACATTATTATGTTTATCGTAATTTCAGTATATTTTATATAAGTAAATCGTTTTTTAAAGCAAAATTAATATTTTTCATAAATCAAATTAGAAATATCAGCAGAAAAAAAATATATTTTTGTAATAGTGCTGTTTGAGATGTTCTGCTGTAATATACAGGATTGAAAACAGTATTCCATTTAATACATCGTCTCCCCTAAAATATTTGATAAAGATACTTCAGTATCACAAGAGAGGATATTTTCCAAGGCTGGTCTAATATTAACTGAAACAGAAACCCATGGAATGGAGAGCAAAGTGGACAAACAATATTTTATATCTTATTGCATCGATAAACATTGGAGTCTACAAATATAAACAATGGAGGGGTGCATCTGTTGTGGCAACACCCGGCTTTCTTTTACTTACCAGACTTACAGATGTAAAGTTTTAACAAAAAACAAACACTCGGTTAGAACAATGTTAATAATGGAAACCTGACAACAGTCGAATTTACTTTCATTAAAAACTACTAAAAAACTTAATTGGATTAAAATAAAAAACAATTTAAAAATATTTACATAAATAAGATATAAAATTTAATAACGTTAATAAATTGTAGTATGCAGTATTTAAGATTCAGTTAAAATGCACTTTGTGTTTTTTATTCAACCTGTGGCGCTATTCTGGTTTTTCCTTGGAAATAGGGAATTGGGAAAAATATTTTCATAGCATTTTTGTTTGAATTGTATATTTCTAGCTTACTGGCGGAAACTTACTGGCGGAAACAAAGTGGAATGGGAAACTTTTGTTCCATAAAAAATTTATTGGGGAAAATAATTTTCCAATTAATTTTGTTTCGTAAAAATTTACACTAAACTGATTGAGGCGAAAAAAATAAAATTCAAACAAAAATTCAATGAAAATATTTTTTCCAATTCCCTATTCTCAGGAAAAGCCAAAATAGGGCCACTTTGTAATTTTATTCTACTCGGTTCTTCAAATTTTACCCCGAAATGAATGAAAGTGTATAACAGAGTCAAATATCATAACCTCTAAACATAAACAAAAATGATTTGTTTTATAATTAAACAAAAGTTTAGATATAATTTATTTCCCAATTTAAATATAAAAAATAATTAACTATGGATATTAATCGATTAAGGTAAGATAGTAATTGTTTTTTAATTTTTGTACTTGTTAGAATGGTACTAAACATATACAAATTTCATATTAATATTTCAACTTTTAACGGGATTCATGAGCTGGCGATAGCAGAGAAGGTTTCTTCAAAAATCAAACGAGAAAGAATAATACAAGATCAAACTCGCTATAGAAAATATTATCGAGTCGCCCAAGTTCGACGATTCTATAAAATAAAATACCAAACAATTGTTTAATTTTTAATGAACTTTTTTGAAATACATATAAGCTGCGTTCTCCTGCATTTGGTGCTATTACAGGAAAATGGCTTCGATCAAAAGATGAATAGATTAAATTAAATATAATGAAATATACTATTGAAACTACACATTTCTAAATGTATGTTTCTGTCTAAATATTGTCCACTTCTGGTTTTTCTAGTTTAGTCCTAGTTAGATGGGAAGCGAAATCGATTGTTAACAAAAAATGAAATGGTTATTTTGCCCCTCCGCGCGTTTATTCGATTTTTTGTTTTTGGCATTTGATATTTAGTTTCGGTAAAATCATGTTTCAGTTTTTTACGACGCGATTAAGCATTGAGTAATAAAGTTGCAGATTCGAATTCTGCAACGGTCAAAGATATCGTCGCTGTTCAAAAATTTGAATTGATAAAGATGTATATCGCTGGGCTAATATTTCATAGACACGCACTAAGGTACTTATTTTTGTTTAACTTTTGGTACTGGAACATTCGATATTGCACAATGTCAAAATTGACGAACGATCCCTTGTTATTTATTATATAGCCCGATGATTTAAAGACAATTTTCCAGAATAGTTTATAGTTGGACAATGTGCTTCAACAAAAAAAGTATTAATCACTTCTGGCATTTGAAAAATTATAATTTTGAATTCAAAACACTACAAAATTAATCGTTAAACAGCAAGAAAACTGCACGAAAAAGCAACGAGTACCTTAAGAATTACTTTTCTTTCGGCCGTCTGATTGTGTAGATTTTTTCAGGACCGAAAACTCGGCTTTGTTTCCCCTTAAAATTAATGTATCTCTCTTTCATTTCGATTTGAGTGTAATATGTAACTGTTAACCGTTGGTTTACCAAAAAATAATATTTGTTTAATGTATTTTGTTGTATTAAAACCAAACACAATCATATATTATTGTGTTTGGTTTTGGTTGTATGTACCAAATGTGTATTGTCATTCAGATACAACTACACATTTTTTTAATTTTGTACACTTACTTTATATGTTATCCATGTATTTCCATTTCAATCTGAAAAACATTTACAAACATCGTCATACGTATGCATTGAATATATTTCAACAACGCACATCTATTACCTTCAGCTGAAATATGGAGACTGATAGAAATGAAATAACAATTTTTGAAAAAAGAGATTAGGTGGGGGTAAAAATGCAGTGCATAGAAGAAACCGAAGTAAATTTATTTGTTTTCTCGCTTCGACGTGTGCAAATGTTTCCATCTATTTCATTCTACTATCAGCGTTTGCTTGCTGGGCAACGGAACTGATCGCAATTTTTTTTTTCAATTTGCTTGTTTCCCTAAACTTTGTGGTTGTCGTAACATCATGATGAATAATGGGATTCTCACTTTTAGTATTGTGGGAGATAATAGAAAAATGTGCTTGTCGGCTCATCATACGACTGGAGTTTACTCCTTAATAACGTTTGTCTGGGAATATATACAATAGGCGAAGGGGTAAACAAATGTATATCTTGTAATACTGAAAGCATGAATATAATTTTATTCACATTTATTGGGATACATAGATTTCCATAGTTTTTTCATATTTTACTCGTATATCGTATAGAATAATATTATATGTCGTGTATTGCAGCAGTGCCGTAAATGACGACAAAATATTGTTAAAGGTGTTACCTTCTTACTCTGCGAGACTTTTTGCAACCCCAAACAAGATGGAAAATTGGAGCAGTTATAGTATTACATCCCAGACCGAATGATCTACCTGCTAACACGCATCGTAACGGTAAAAACAAAGGGCTGAAATTAACTGAAACTGCCTTCATATGGTATGCTGCAAAAGCTAGGAACTGAATCATTCACTCTCTCTACTACCTCCCGTACAACTAAAACAAAAACTGGCCAACGTACTAAATCACGTGCTAAAATCAACTAAAAATTATTCCCTGCTACGAATTCTTAGATTTCAATTTTTTATTTCAATTGATGATGGTTAAATCACTATACCCCAAAACTTAAATAAATATGAAAAAATACATACATTCTTAGTTTAATAATTTTTTTAATGTGCTTGATTTTCATTATGGTTCTCTTTCTCGGAGCTCGAATTTCACCGGATTTTATAGGTGTGTTATTATTTCATATAACCCGCAATTTTATTTTTCCAGCTAAAATTTTTATCCGATTATACCAACCTTCTACCGAATTTTGAGTTAGAGGAAAGTTTTTTGACACTATCATCTATACAACAAAATTCTGGCTATATAATTTTTTTTAGCCACACCGCCGAGTTTTGCCACTTCAATATGGGTTTTCAAATGATTGTAGTAGGCATCGATTTCTCGTGATGGTACAAATGCCAGTATGCGAACCAGCATCTCACCATATTATCTGGCCAAAGTGAAAAATACACCACTTATATTTAGCTAATAGAAAGAAAGATTTCGCTACCGAAGAAATGGATATTGTGGAATTTCGGAATGATTCGATCTGGATTTAGCGAAATGCCATTTTCACATGCCAAATAACATATTTCGTAGAATAATTCCATGTATGCCATTTTGGCAATTTGCTGCTCATGAAGCAAATTACAAGTGGCATAATTTGACCATCAATAGTACCGTGGATGCTGAATAGTTACCTCATTATTGATGATGCTACTTAGAATGTCCTGTCCATTATCCAACATTTGCTTTCACCCAGCAGACTTTTCTGTGTCCAAAAAAATTATACGTTCCCCGCAAAATTCGTTTTTCTTGAGTACGAATAGTTCAGGTATTTACCTTAAACTCTCCGGAATATTGATATTGTTTAAATTTATTGATTTCAATAATTTAATTAGTTTCAGTTTCAATAATAGATTTTGTTATAATTTTGGAGGAACACAGCATTGAATTTCACGCTGTATTTTTGACTTTCGCACTGGTTTCGCAAATGAAGTTGTTGTAAGCTTGAGGATCATGACAATGCAGAATGGCATTTCCTTGTATTACGTGTTGCCCGTCTATGATTATGGTGTCCACACTCCATCTAAATATATTTTTGCTTTTGTTTTCACGATGTTAATCACACCTGTCAATAAATTATTTTACTAAAGTAATTCTGACACTGAAAATAATACTCCCTGTTGCCATTTTTGACTCAAAATGGGCCGACTAAATAATACCGATTCCGGCCAGCGATGATAACTAACTTGATGTTAAGTTTATTCCACCTGCATCATTTCACCACATTCTAATCGTCAATTCTTATAAGATGAGGAATATGTTAGTAATAAAAACAAAATAATGATGATTGTAAATGATTTTTACGTCTTCTGATGGAACCAATATGATGAAAGGACTCTCTCAGAATATGGGGCAGGGAATAAAAATCTGCGGCCGTATTCCTGAGGGCGATGCGAGAGCGGAGATACAGGATTCATATTTGAATTGAATCAGATTCCTACGATTCTTATTTAAAATTGAATAAGAATATTATACTTTCGTTTTCGTATCGCGTTCGGGAATAGGGCAGCGGGAGTCGATACACAATGGAACGTAAATTTATTATTTAGAATTAGAAGTAAAAGAAGAAAATAATTTTATTACGGGATCCGGCTAATATTACCCGGTGTATTTTTCTAATAATGTACCTATTAAAGTTAAAATAAAAAATCTGTCTATCTGAAATAAAATTTTGTTTGTTTTTTCAGAATTCAGTTAAATTTTTTGGAAAATTATAAAACCTATATTATAATGCTAGACAAAAAGGCATTATGCGATGTTTAACTAAATACAGTTATTTGCAAAATTTGGATTTAAGAATACTATCTTTTGTAAATTTTTCGGTTTTAGACGGTTTCTACGTTCGGACAGTATGACACCGGTTTTAGAAAAAAAACTTTCCGAAGCAACAGATGATGCTGGAATGGCCAGCAGCCTTTTGGCTATTGTGGATAAATTAGGATATATGTGTCTTCGAGGTTGCCACCATTTTAAAGGGTCGTCTTTCCGTGCTAAAGCTGCCTCTTCACTATACTGGCGGAGTTCTATTATCACTTTAGCGGTAGGAGAAATTCGATTCTCAAAGTCGAATAAACTCCAAAATGGAATCGGTATTTCTTGCACATCATCTTGTGCGACTAGGTTATCCTCGGATACGGAACCAGCTTCTTTTGAGGTCTGTTAGCAGTAGGATTATTCGGTCTTTAACCTGATTGCGTATGCTTTCCGAAAATTGTTTTCCCTAGAATCGGGGGTCAAGGTTGTTGACAATTGCATTATATAATTGCTTTCCGCTGATTGGAATCGTTCCAACATTTTATGTTGAATCACCCGTAACAAATTCGATGCTGAATGTGACGTTATTGTTAGGTTAAGGTTCGATAAATAATGTTTCACCCCTTTCAGTAAAACTAAAATTTTTGAAATTGTGAAGCTTACTTCGGCACTTAATTCAACGGTAAGCCCGTCAAAAGGCTCTATAACTTCGCAAATTTCTTTGAGTTCCGTAACTTCAGCTGATGACAGCATTTCAACTTGAGCGTGGAGCATTATTAATACCACTTCAACTGGCTCGTGTAACTGACAGAATCTACAAATGAAACGAAAACTATTTCAGTCAGTGTCTTATTCTGTTGATCTAGTTTTAAGTTTGACTTACCTTTCGAGCATGTGAAATGTCGAATTCCAGTGATACCATCGTTGATTAATTTTAAGGGAACCGCTGTCCCATTTAGTGGTGTTTGCAGTTGCTCTAATTTATTATTCGCAACCGTGCTCCGATGGAAATACTCAACAATAACTTTCACTTGTCTTTGGAGTTGGTTTATCTCCTTTATTCCATCTTGGACAATTAAATTTAGTGGATGAGCGAAGCATCTTACATGCTTACTTTTTGAAAGACGAACTGAAGCTGAAATGTTTTTCGCATTGTCCGTCACAACAGCAGTTATCTTTTTCTCGATACCATATTCGACAAAACATTTTAAAAGGGTTTCTTTGAGATATTCTGCCGTGTGCCTGAACGAAGAGACGTCTAAACAATCGAGCAAAACACTGGTTAGTTGTTATTCTTCCGTAATAATGTGGGCAGTGATTGGCATGTAATGTTCAGTGTTAATTGAAGTCCACGTATCAGTGGTAATTGCAATGGATAGTTGAGTTATAGTACTGCGTTATTGTTTGAGCTAAAAAATTGAATAACCGGATAGTATGAAAAGTACTCATTTGATAGTCCGGACAATTGAAGTATCAGGTTAAAAATATCCTGTTAGAGTAAGTCCGAACATCACTACTGCTTAGGTCCCTTTTTTGACCCATTTTTGAAAACAAATGTTTAGACATTCCAAACACATACACACTTTAACTTAAACACAAGTTTTGTTAACTAAATGATAAAAATCACTTAACGTAGATTATTTCTTACTTTAGCTCAATCACAAAATTTCTAAAAACACCTTGTCAAACCGCGCGTCAAACATAAAATGAGAGAATAAGCTAAAAGTAAGAATGTCCATAAATAATCTTAAAACAATAACAGATGAGATCCTAAATGCATTTTATTACTTTGAAATATTTTAAAACATAAAACAATAGCACAAATTAGGAATTTTCAAAGTACTAAAAGTGTCCATAATTCAATAAACAGGGACTGTACACTATTTAAAAGGAGCATACACGTTTATCAACTATTTATATAACACTAAATTTACAACAAAACAAAAAAATCATAGTGCAAGCAGCAAGATAAACAATCGTAATTATTTGAAATAACAATATATTTATATAATAACGTGCTTAGATGTATATTATAAATTAGACAGAGAAGGTTATATACATTAATAAAGAAAATCAGTTGTTTTCTTTCAATTGCCAACTGGGATAAAAATAAAAAAAAGGTGAAAACTTTAGAAAATTATCAATACGAACAGTATATTCATCTCAGTTGGCTTTTCTTAGCTTAAATTTCGATTATGCCTTATTTGTATTTCGATATTTGGCGTTTTTTTCAAAAGTTTAGATTTTGCCTCTTTTGAATATTTTGTTATGATGCACAACCTTCCCTTCTCAATATTTAGACGTAAAGGCTTACGAACGAAATTTTCTGCCTCGCGATTGATCTGGATGAAAAATGATCTATTTATCTGAGGAAACTCAATATAAAGCTGGCTTACCTAATAGTGTCTCTATTTCCTAGATATCCTATCCAATCTTCCTATCATCACCTATTTTTCCATGGTGATTTCTGTTCGCATACCCTTATATTCAAGTCATAAATGGGTTTGCATAAATTATTAAAAGTTGATACCGACATTGTAAAATTACGTTTAAATTGTAAACTAGTAAATGTCGGCGCAATTTCCTTTGAAACTTTCGATTTTGTACACTTTTGTTGAATTCCGTTTTCATGACAAACGTCATACATGGCATTAAATATTTTAAATGGTATAAGAAAACCGTAAAATGGATTCCGATTTGATGATTGAGAAAACCAAACTTAAAATGGATGTCAAGAAAGTCAGCACAGCAATATTTTTGTGGTTTTTTAGTAGAATGTGTATGCAGTCGAATAATTTGTAGACTTTTGATTTATTTTTATTCAAAAAACACAGTAAGGTATATTTAAAATGTTTTATTATAGTATTAAAATAATCGTTATTTAATATTTCAGATGTCATTATAACTAAATGCCTTAAAAAACCTAGCGAGGAGCAGGAAGTTACAATGATTGAATTTTTGGAAGGGAATCATCCTTTAACTCGCAACCAGTAATTTAAATTAACAAATTATAAGTTTTACACACAAATTATTTTAAAATTTACCCTATTGCTAGGCTTATTGGAATTGAAGGGCGGCATAATTGCATTAAGAAGTGGGATGAAGTAGCTGACATTCTTAATGCAATAGGGAGAACAACAAAGCCCGGCTAGCTTTGAGGAAGAGCCCAACTGCGCTGGCGTCGGAGCGATGGAGACGGATGGAGGACCATATGGCGAGAGAGAGAGAGAAAGAGAGAGAGTGGGGTACACAAATGTTTATTTAATTAATACAAATCACTTTAATAACTTTTTGCATACATATTTTAGAATTCGAATCAAGAGTAAATATCGGAAACTGAAACATTTTCAGAATGCAAGCGGTATTAACGGAGTGGTGCCATCTGACCTTTTATCGCCCGAAGAAAGAGTGGTGGCTATCATCTCGATTCAAACCGTCGAGGGAGTCAATCAAACTACTAAACTGTGCGAAAATGAAGTGAGAAAAAACCTCACAACAGAGTGCAAGATGGGAAACAACGTGAACTGGAAAATGTATGTATATGTCCATTAAAAATATTTCATGAATTTTTTTCAATTTACACATAATTAATTCTATACGTATTTCATTGAAATAGGTGCAACAAACAACATCATTAGAAGAAAGAAGAAAAACCTCGGCAGGGGAATTAATTTGCGAGGAATCGAATTATTTATAAGAGTGTATTTCTCTAAAAAAAGAAAAATCGACTTATACGAGAAGTTTGAAAACAAAACTGTTGAATTAAAAGAGGAGGAGGTTAAAATTTGGCGCCGCGAAATAAAGCTGAAAGAACGGATTCAGAGCTAAAGGAATGGAACTCAAGCTTAAAGAACGGGATAATTCGAGAAAGGTGTTACTATCTTTGCAAGGAGGATTTAAAGTAAGTATATACTTATTTATAAACTAATATGAAATAATGCGTTCAAACAAAATATAATGTGATATTAATTTATATGTATTTTTTAACTACAAAAATGTTAGGGTTATGTCGTTCATATTTCAACAATATGCCGTGTTTTTTATGGCGCACGTTATAAGTCTCTTCCAGTCAGATGGTGATGCTAATGGAGTCATCAGCCATGGTTGAAGTCCATATATACTATCACCTAATAGTTCAAACTTGGAGCAACCACCTATTTCTGATAACGTTGTCATACTCAGTTCTTAGTTTCCGCTTGAAAAGCGAAGAACTCCTGATAAAACTATCATGGGATGACCCACTGTGCGTATTTTCTTGAGAAATAATAAGCGCGTTTAACGTCATTGCAAGGCTTTTTAATTAAATTGGTACATATTATAAAATTGCTGCTTACGTCTCGTTATGTCTGATGGGTTTAGCTGAAACTGAACAAATTCTCTGGCCAAATTACCTTCGACCATAAGGCATATTTCCTCAACACATCGAGACACGGATGTTTGCGACATCGCTATGAAAATCCTATAGCTCGCTGGTAGCAACTAACAGAGATGAACCATAAAGCACAAAAAATTCGCACCGTAGAATTTAAACCGTGCATTCGAGCCGGAGATTGCATATGCGGTTTTATAAAGTTTATTAATTAAGTTTAAATTAAATTTTTCTGCATATTGGTTTACTTAACCGAAACAACCTTTAAAATTGAGCATCCGTTGTTGCTTCAAATCGGTCACTAGCATTTGTATTTTATATGTTTACTTTACCTTCGATTTGTGGCTGTTCTTCTCGGAGCCCTCAAAATAATATAAACTATATTATAAATATTTTTTATTATTATTAATTATATTTATAATTAATACTTCTATCGTCGAATAACTTGAAAGTTTAAAAAAAACATTATTATTTGAAATTGTCAAACCGGTTCCAATAAGCAAAATATTCATGCTATAAAAATTATAGCAAGTTAAAACCCAGTAGTATTGTAGCACGGAACTCAGAAATTTCTTGATAATGAGAATTGATTAGCCGAAAAAAAACATATAGTTTTGCCAATGTCATTTGTCACCAAACCGGAATTCAACAGCTGATCACATAAATCAGAATCAAATATATGATTTTTACTTAATAATAGTGGTAGTCCTTATTAAATAATAATTTAATTAATTATTTAATTAATTATTACATATAGTTTTGCCAATGTCATTTGTCACCAAACCGGAATTCAACAGCTGATCACATAAATCAGAATCAAATATATGATTTTTACTTAATAATAGTGGTAGTCCTTATTAAATAATAATTTAATTAATTATTTAAGTTTTAAATTATTTTAAATTTAATAGGTAAACAGCGACATACAATCGAAATTTGGCACTTAAATATTATTGTCAAATACCAAAAAATGAGTTAATTTATTTTTTTAGAAATAGTCAATTCATTTTCATAAAAACAATTTATTCTGTTTTATGTTTTAATACAACCTGAGCAAGCAGTGCGCTGCCAAAAAATACTCTGTGTTTTTTTATTCAACCTGAGTAATTTTACTCTGCACACTGTGTTTTTATTTGTGAACTGTGCTTACACCGAGCATACTCGGTTCTTTAAATTTTACTCTGAATAGAATGCCAGTGTACGAAGAGTATGCAAAGTAAAAAACGAATTATTACTCTATGCACACTGGATTATTTGGCACTGCACAACCTGTGCTCGGTGTACAATACCCAGGGCAAGCCTGCTTGCTCGGGTTTAATTAAAAAATAGGCCCAATTTATAATTTGACACTGCGCAATATTTACAAATTTGGATATTATGCTGAATCGCTCGGCTCTCCCTGTGCTCTAAAAACCTCTAAAAACCAAGATAAACTGTAATGTGTAAAAGTGATAAGTTTTACACACGAAAAAAGCTATCGTATAAGTCTAGATTTATATTAGATATCGTGATGTTCTAGTAAATTCGCATTCACTAAATTTTTTTCAAGATAAAATGTGAAGTGGCAAGATAAGTTTATGTCAAAAAGTAACACAAGTAATTTATAGCGGAATAACTTTGCTTGAATGTAACGCGTAATTTTTGATATTTTAGTTTATAGTTTTATTTTAGAATTAAACAAGCGAAGTTCTAACAATTTAAATAACTGAGATACTTTACACAAAAAAGTTATAAAATTCTTTCCATTTAGAATGTAAAAATGGACTGTTATCGTTTGAATTAAAATATTCTTTCAAATCAAACATTCGAATATTTTAATCGATCGTCTTCACTTTTACCTATACTTTTGCTTAGTTTTATCTCCAGTATTTCCACAAAAATAACAAAACAGGTAAATTTATAGTTTATGTGTGATTTTATGTTTAAAGTAGGGAATAATCTTGGTGTTCATTTGCAATATTTTACTTGAATATTACACTTGCACAATTAAGAAAACGGACGAGTGCAATAAATTTGATGGCCTATAGAAAATCTAAATTAGTTAACAAATTTCAGTTTGTTGTTGTTTAATATTTCATTTAGAGGCACTATTAGCTCTCGAATCTTTAAGATCTTGCAATGCTTTAATCCTACATTATTTATTAATTTGTGCTTAAGAAATTGATAATTAGGACAAATTTCGAACAGTAATGAACGAGTACAAAATTTAATTATATTATGCATTAAAACTAGCTTTTAACTCTAGCACTAAGCTAAGGTCAAACAAGCTGTATATTGCATAAAATCGGTTTTTAAAGTGCAGGTAATTGATCAAAGTCTCATCTCCTACTCGTTACCGATCCTTAAGATTAACCCAAACATTTTACAAAGATTAAAAATTAACTCAAGGTAAAAAACCAAATCGTAACACTAAAACGTCCCTCCATAACTAGACCTACATCAAATACTAGAAATGGTTTCGATTAACAAATTTTCGGTGTTATTGAGGAGGCACATAAAAAACTAGTGGATGAGGAACTCGTGGAGTTCGGTAAACTCGCAGTGACTAACTAAATTTGATGGTTAAATGAGCTTCTTTGCTGAAAACGCATATAGCTTTTTATAGTTTACTCGAAATTCTAAAATTCTAGTATAAGACAATCCCGGGTTTTCCGAGATCTATCGATTATACTTAAGTTATGTAAACTCGCATGTGCAGAAATAGCTAAATAGGGCATTTCGTCTTCAACAACGAAATACACTGAAATTATGTTCTGCTTAAGACAGATCTGATTGGATTTCTAAAACATATCTCAAATAATAATTATATAATAATGCGATTTTGCACTTAGTATAAAGAACAGATTAGAATACACAACATTAATCAAAATTGAACGGAATTGATCAATTATAAATACGACTTATATTATACACGTCTTTACCATACGAAGTAAAGACATTTTTGATCGTTGTAAAGTTCTTTTAAACCATTTGGTTTGTTTCATAAGTCTATCTAACCGTATCTTGATTTGAATTTCAAATAACTCCCGACTCCAATTATTTTTCAATATTATTTTTGGGGCTATGTGTGATTCTAGATGGCTTTAATGTATTTGCAAGAATTGACGTTTCTAGAGATTGTATTTTTTGAGTTATTAAGGATATAAAATAATTAAAATTTCATTTTGACGTTTAATGTTAAGATATTATTGTTACATAACCATAAATGTTTAACCAAAATTTTGTACTAAAACAGTCGGGATGCAAACCAAATATACTGAACTCAAACCAATTATGAATTTCCCATTGATTTTTAATAAGAGTTTTTTGATATTCATACGAATTAACAAAAATTCCAGAGATTTTTCCAGAGATTAAAAAATAATATACTGAATCAACTTGAGATTTTTTTACTTTTAAAAGCAAATAAAAATGTCCTTTTACAGCAGTTAAACTTAATAAAAATTTGTAGCAATAAACCTGAAGCAGTGCATTATTAAAACAAGATGGGTTTAGGTAGGTGCTTAATCAACTACTTCACGAAATAGCGCGAATTGAATTACAATCTCCAGATATGGTCGTCAATGACCATCAAAATTTAGTGTAGAAAAACAAAAAAAATCTCCTGACTACTGATAGGTGACTCCGACCTGAATCACAAACATCAGAAATGGTTAATATTGGCCATCCAAATATGAGTAAAAATGAAATCAGTACACCGAGAATATCAAAATTCGTAGCAATAAGCCCGAAGTCGTGCATTATTAGCACTAGGTAGTTGGTTTTAGTTAGGTGATTAATGACCAATACCGTGTACTAGCCAGACCTGGGTCACGATCTCAGGAGATCTCACGATTTCCCTAACTAAACCAACCTAGTGCTATTAATGCACGACTTCGGATTTATTGCTACGAATTTTCATATTCTAGGTATACCGATGTCATTTTTATTCAAATTTGGATAGCCATTATCGGCCATTCCCGGAGATCGTGATTCAGGTCTGGCTAGTACACAAAGTTGGTCATTAAGTTACCTAATCAAAACCACCTAGTGTGAATAATAGCTGTGTTTCTTGACGCTTGATATGATCCAGGTCAGTTCATATTTCATGAAACAACACAAACATGTGATCTAAAACAAAATTTGGATCATGTTTTCCATAGAAAATTTGAACCACTGATATGAATACATGGATATGGCACAAAACTAAATTACTATAGAAAACAACAACAAAATATGGTACAACTTTTTTTTATATTCCACTCGCTTGTATTATATACACCTCTCACTCGAAAATCGTATTACCGAAAATATAAAATAAGATCCGCACTGGAACCAAGACAATTCCGAAAATTATTTGAAATTGTTTTCTTTTTCCTAATAAACATAGGATAGACCGAAAAATATTCAAAACTGGTAATTTTCTAAATAATAATTATATAAATAATACATTGCTGCCTAATTTCAAAAAATATTTAAATAATTTTTTCGTATTTTTCCCTTGAAATATGAAGTACATATCTGTAATAAACAACATACAAAAGCAAAAACAAATGGAAAATTCGGGATAAATGTCAAACGTAAATAAAAAACAAAGTTGATTTTTTTTTCAAGAATGATTTTAATACGATTGTGTAGTGTACTCGTATTTAATAAATAAAACAAATATAATATAAAATAATTTATAATATACATATGTAATTAAATTCATTCGTGTCGGAAAATAATTAACCTGCTTAGCTGCTGCCGTATATGTGTGGTATTTGATTCATTGATTTGTTTAGCTATTTGAGAAAATTTTATTTTAATGAAATTTTATTACTGTTTTAGCTAATTTATAAATATGGTGGTATTTATAAATATGGTATATTATTGTGAATTTCCATATGAAACTGATGATTGGTTACAACACAGTTAGCAATACTTTTTGATTTTACTTTTTCAGTTAAATCTCGCATTGTATCCATTTTATTAAGTGTATGTGAACTGTGTTTTGTAGTTTAACTGAACACAAATTTGAATTTGATTTCCGAAAATTCGAAATTCTAGACAAGGAAGATACATTTTTGCTGTCTCTATCGCACATTAGGTACGATTTTTAGTTTTGTTTTTTATACCACAGTTTTCGATGAATGCCCTATCCATGAGTTACATATCAGTGATTTGAACTGATCCGGATAAATGAGCGTCAAGAAACACAGCAAATGTACGACCTCGGATTTATTGCTACGAATTTTGATGTTCTAGGTGTTCAGATGTCATTATAACTCAAGTTTAGATGGCCATTATCGGCCATTCCCAGAGATCGTGATTCAAGTCTGGCTAGTACACGAAGTTGGTCATTGAGTCAGCTAACTAAAACCACCTGTTGCTAATAATGCACGACTTCGAGTTTATTGCTACGAATTTTGAGGTTCTAGGTGTTCAGATGTCCTTATAACTCAAATTTGGATGCTCATTACCGGTCATTCCGGAAGATAGTACATGAAGTTGGTCATGAGCCACCTATAAACCATTTAGTGTTTTCAATGCTTGATTCCCTGTTGTTTCATACAAAGTTTTATTTTCTATGTTGTTTTTTTGTCATTTTAACTCATGTTTGAATTTAAACCTTTTCCTTGTTTTATTAAATAGATATTCTAATCGTTTTAAAGTTATAATATATTTAATAAAAATCTCGATAATTTTTACACAACACGTGGTTAAGTTTGTTTATAAATATTTATTTTAGAAATTGTTATTTATTTTTGATTTAAATTTAGGTTTGAGTCATTTTCTAGAAAAAACTCATACTTATATATGATTGTACTAAAAATTCCAATACGATTCGTTTTTTTCCTATTTGAATTTGAAGTAACATTGTGACACTCATACATACATAACATCTATGGAAATTCTGAAATACTTCACACCTGTCATAACAGGAGCTCTTTGAAATAAAATTGGTCGTATTAAACACTACACAACATTTTCAAATTGATGCGATAAATTTTCTTTCAAATATCACCTGTTATTACACAATTTGACATATCCCTTTTGTGTTTTACTAACACAATTGTGTGGGTAAGGCAAAAGTACCATGTCAAAAATTTATTTTTGTATGTGTTTTGAAACAACTTTCGCATTTGTGCATTTCTTTTAAAATTATTTTCGTCAGAAAAAAACACTATAACTATATACACAATTGTGTTGGTTGTACTTTCATAACAAATGAAATGTTTTTATCAAAAACGCCATTACATACTCCTAGTGTTCAGTCCGACCAAAATGATAAAAATTACCATGATATTTTTTATCAGCTTTTGTCATAAAACGCACTCATTTATCACAAAAAAAAACCAAAAATATTTTCGATTCTGGCTGTCAAAATGTATACATTTTATTTCTAATGTTATTGCGCTATGATTTTATATGGACAGGAACAACATTTTGTTCAACTTGTGTTTTTGGTCAATCTTCAATGTCCATTTCATTTCCTAGTTAAAAATGAGTGATATAATGCAAATTATTGTTGTAATGAAAATGTTGTTGTACCGCCTTTTTGAGATCACCCATTTTTAAGTTTTAACTTTGTTGGCTCGGCTCGAGAGACGAGAGACATTTCATGCGGCCGCCTTGAATGATTTATTAGGTGCGACGTTGTGTTTAAAATTATTCGTGTATTCACGAATTGGGCGAAAATATTATTTCCTTTACACATATAAATGCAATCTAAAAACAATTTGTGAAAGTTTTTAGCGCAATCAATTATCTGCAAATCTGTCAAATGAATGTTTAAATGAGTGAATTACTATGTGTACTCCCGGATTTGTTTTATTATCAAAGAAAAGAAAATAAATATTAAACTATTGTGAAATACACTTAGGCATTAGTAAATAGTAAATTTTTGTTATGACAGCGCCAACAATGTTTTGACGTGCAGATTCAATTTATAATTATTTGTTCAATTTGGTTGTTCACTCGGGTTTGACATAAAATTATATGGAGTGAAGTTAGGGTCTCAAAAAATATCATGATAAATTTTATCATTTTGGTCGGACTGAACACACCAACTATGATTTTTTATTCACACATTTGTGTGGTTTGGACTTTAATTTAGCCATTTTTTTTGCTTGAAAAAGGGATATGTCATTATCCGGTAGTATCTGGCCAATAATAATTACACTGATACCCAAAAATCCGCATATATATTATATGCAACTCGATTTCATCGCTGTGCCAATATTTAACTAACGTGCGTTTCCATTAGGTATCGCTTTGCAATTATTTGCAATCGATTTCTTTGATAGTACACATTCAAAATAATTCCGTATCGGTATATACATTTTTATACACATACATAAAAAAATTATAAAGCGATTTGCAATCAAAAGTAGTCGGGCATACAACTTTTTACTTTGCAAATTTTTAAATTACAACAAAAATGAATAATTTCCCTAATTTTGTTTAACCCTGCACTAAGCACAAGCTGAAAAATATTTTGTTGTCATTAAAAGAGGTTTGTCAAAAAAGTAAGTGGCATATATCATTTTAATATTTCGTTTGTTTGAATTTAATTTGTTTAATCTAACATTATTAAAAATATATACAATTATATTATATGATTATAAATTACAATAAATAATAAATAAATATTTTTCAGGTAATAAAAGATGATTAACAATAATTTTTTAAGTGAGGACTGTGAAGATTTGGAGATTCTCTATGATGACTGACTTTGGTGGTGTTTCCGAGTCAACTAGATCATACTTATAGTATGAGGTTGAGGAGGTGGATGAGTTTGGTGAAGTTCTTGATGGGGGCGTAATAAATAATGTAAAAAATAATGAAAAAAAATAGAATCGAACGTTCACACAACAAAAGTATATAAAAACATTAATAAGATCAATGATATGCTACAAGGCACTAGTAGATTATCATTCGAGGCAGATATGTTGGATGCCGTGTTTGAGTGCCCACCTTTATTTGATTATACTTTGCCTATCAAGAGCCACCATCCACAATCAATTATATGTGGAATGAAGTAAAAGCCGGTTTAGAAAAAAAATACCACAATCTAAGTTTACGCGTAGATTTATTAAAAATCTACGAAATAGTTACATGCGGTATAAAACCTGGAAAGATCAAGAAAATCCCAGTGGCACAGCGAAAAAAATCACGCCAGAGCCGAAACACTTGGAAAAACTTCGCCGATTAGACGGAGTTTTGCAAAAGCGCAAGTAACAAATGAGTCAGCTTATTTTATATTGAATAATGTTACAATTATATAATTTTTTTTTAGACAAAAAAGTAGTTTGGACGTAGAAACATGTGAGACTTCGCCGCATTCATTTATAACAGCGTCAGAAGATTTCGGTAGCAAACATTAAAATTAATACAATTTTTCTTATTCTTAAACCCAGTAAATCTTTTTTTCAGACGAATGTAATATGGTACACCCTAGGAAAAGGTCACGAACAGCAAGTTCTAGTAAATCAATTGCGTCAAGCCCATCCCCATCCGCTGGAGACTTTTTGGAACCGCTACAACAGCTAGTCGCCAATGTTACTAACAGAAATAATGCTCCTCCTCCTCCACCAATATATAGGGCAGCAAGTAACATTATTTTTAAGGGAATTAAATACACAAGAAAAGTATGCTGCTTCTTTATATTTCACTGCATACATGAATGAAATAATAAATAATAAAACAAATAAATAAATTTTCAGTTTTTTATTTCCCAAATATTATACGCAGTTCCACTGCCATGGTACAGATCAATCTGTCATAAAATGTTCTGCCAGAACATTTCGCACTTCCTTCGCGTCCAAAGAAGCATTGTAGCTACCTTGCTTCGAAATTTGTGGCAACATTTCGGAATTTTTTCTCCAATCACCAAGCACAGTACTGCTTTTATCAGTACTATCTCGATCTACAAATCGTCTTGGACAATACTTCCGTTGATGTGGTAGATTTTCTTCATCCTCCATGAGGCAAAAATTATGCATACAAACGGTTGCTTGTACAATTTTGTCTGCTGTTTTTACGGACGTCTCTAAGCACGTTCGTAGTATCCTCCATCTGGCGGTGTATATTCCGAACGTATTTTCAATTACCAGTCTCGCTCTCGATTGTTGGTAATTGAAAATACTTTCCTCGAAATTTAATTTTCCACTGGATTTACCAGGGTATGGTGTAATTAACCAGGTTTTTAAACCAAATGCCTCATCTCCAACTAGGTAATATGGCAAAATTGGACCACCTTCAAAAATTTCGGCATCATCGGAAACGTTCATGGTTTTATCCAAAAATCTTTTGCCCATTATTGAATTCTGAAACACTCCTCCATCACTCTGCCTTCCTTGAGCGCCCACATCGATAGCTATAAAACGATACCTGTAATATAGAAGCCGAGCACTTAGATTATTCATTTAATTTTAATTAATGATTACCTGTAATCACATATTGCCAGCATGATTATTGAAAAATAATTTTTATAATTATAAAAATCTGAACCGGAGTCGGGTGGGGCCTGTAAAAATATATTCATATAGGATGGTCGTGTGATTTTATTGTCTATAGATATTTAATGTTTACGTACAATTATCCTGATGTGTTTTCCATCTACAGACCTTATGCAATTCGGAAAATTCCATCTTTGCTCAAATCCATCAGCCACTTAACCAATCTTGAGCTTTCAGTTCAGGAATAACCTTTTTTTTGAGACCAGAGTAAATTGCGTCTAGTGTTTCCGATATTATATGGCAAACTGTACTTTTGCCAATTCGAAAGTTGTATGAAATCGAACGTTGGCTATCGCCACTAGCCAAATATCTAACATTAAATTATAGTTTTATTATTAAATTATACCTTTTTTATGTATTTCATTGTTATAATTACCTTAATGTAAGTGCCAATCTAGTGGATGGGTTTATCGATTTTCGAAATTGGGTGTCTTGCTTTACGATTTTTGGAGCTATTATTTCCAGTAACTTATCGAAAGAATCTGGGGTCATCCTCGTAAAATTAAAAAAAGATTCATGGTCTCTTAATCGCATTTCTGCGACTAAATTTTGATCGCCATGCCTTGTTCGCTGAGCTTCTGTAAAAATTGGTCGAACCCACATCTTATGCACTCTTTTCTTTTTTTTAGGTTGCAACAGCTTAGCTACATTGCTACAAATTACGATAGCCAAAGCAGCAGCACTCACACCTTGCAAGTACTCCTCATCCATTTTAATTTTTATTATTTATTTATAATTAATAAATCACAAACACTTAATGAAATCACAAAATAAAAACGCACAACTAAAAACCAAAAAACATAATTCGACAGTTTTTGACAAATGTTAAATTTATTTACTAATACAATTAAAAAATTGCCCATACAAAAAAAAAATTCCCTTTGCAAATATTTGCAAAGCATACTAATGGAAACCGTAGGTAAATCTTAAATACTAGGTTGTTTAGTGTTTTGTCGTTCGATACGAGATAGCGCTATTAGGTTCGTCGTATTATTTTTCTAAAAACGGTACTACTTTTTTATGAATACGTGTGTAGGGAGCTTCATGTAGATCTGTCAACTCATTAGTATATTAACAGCTGTTCAAGGATGACGTGTCACAGTATTTTTAACAATCGAAAAAATTGAAAATCTTGCAGTGATAAAATTATTATTTTTGGAAGGTGTAGCACCAATCAATTTAATGAACGATTGTTAAAAGCTTATACGGCCTCTTCACCTTCAATTAGAACAGTAGAAAGACGGATTGCTGTATTTAAACATGGTCGTACAACTCTTGCAGAAGATCTGCGTAAAGGACGTGCAAAAAGTGCATCAACACCAAAAATCGTAGCAAATATACGGCAAGTGGTTTTTGAAAATCATCGCAGTGTGACCAATATTTTGATTGAAGTTTTGGGTTTCAGAAAGCTGTGTGTACAATGAATGTCACATTCGCTAACAATGGAACAAAAACACATTTCCATGCGACTTTCTAAGCAACATTTGGAGTGTTTTAGAAAGGATAAGAACGATTTTGGGTATCGTTTCATGACAATGATTGAGACTTCGGTCTACCACTATGATCCTCAATCAAAACAAGAGGCTAAGGATTGGTGTTCCTCGGTTCCGAAGCGGGTACGGGTTCAGAACCCAGTCAAGTTGTTAGCATGTTTGGGATGAAAAACGAAATTTGTTCGTGGATTACCTCCAAACTGGTAAAACAATAAACTCAGATTATTATTGTAACCTTTTGAACCAGCTGAATGTAAAAATTCGTGAGAAAAGATCTAGTTTACAGAAGAAAAAAATAATTGTTCATCAAGACGACGCACCCTCTTACACAGCTCACTCTGACTTCTGGCTGTTCTTACATCTAAAAAAATTCATGTGTGGGAAATGATATTGTATAATAAAATGTATTTCTACCATAAAATCGTGTCTTTCTTATCGAACGACAAAACTTACTGAACAACCTAGTATTGCATCTATACGATTTATTAACATTATTAAATTATATTAATTTTTTGTCTTACTAATGTAAATATTTTTATTTTGTTTGTATATTTCTATAATTTTTAAATCGCTATTTTGTTTATTCGGCATGCAATCGCATTGAAGATAATTTGTGTATATGTCTACGGTATAATTTTAAAGCCTATTTTCTTTCGACTAATGAGAATTCAATATTAAGAATTACTTTCTTACATAACTAGAATGTATCAGTATGTGTCACGACGTTTGACTCTAATTTTTATACTGCGTGAACAATAGCAAATATCATAGGGATTGCTAACCGAAAATTTCGAAATTCATTTATGTCCTCTATCAAAGTGCAAAACTCGGATAAAATTGTAAGTTAAACATTTTGTCGTCCCCTAAATAGAAAGCATATAATAAAACCAAAAACAATAAATTTAATAACCTGGTGTTCAACTAAAAATTCCTATTTATCTCATAGCACTGATTCGATTGTCCGAACATATGAGATGATGAGAAAAACTGTTCAAGTGTTGCTTGAAACTGATAACAAAAGAATCTTTTCTTTAAAAAATTAAATTGAAAAACTAAAATACATAAAATATGTTATTTAAGGATTTTTTTATCATTCGATTTTCATGTTAGTTAAGAAAGTGGATTTTTCAAGTAGACTTCAATAAATTATAGATTTATATTACTTTTCGCAGCGAGTTGTAAAATACTTGTTCAACATGAAGACAGCGATATAATATTTGCCATTCTTATTGATTACACCGAGTAAGATGATATTAATATGATTAAGGTAAAATGTTTATTATTCAGTAATTCAACAAACAATAGGAATATGGGTCATTTGTCGGCCACCTTCCGAAAATAACCCAAATTCTCTTAACCAGCACCTTATTTGACGCTGCTTAGGGTTTGTAGTCGTTTGGCTACTAGAACAATACAAATAACAAAACAATAGAACAATTAATTACCTTTCCAAGGTATAGTAGACATATTCCACAAAAAATATTACAATAGAACAGAATATTCTATATATGGAACGTCGCAAACTTATTAATAATAGCTAATTTTTAAATATAGCTAGGCAGCAAAAACAAATTCACCTAAATAATTACATTTACTTAAACCATTTCAATATTTCGTAATACCATGTCTAACACCGAGATTAATAAATTTTTTATTTTGCACAAATTTAAATCGAATAATTAAAATTTGGATGAGCGATGATTTAGTTATAAGAATTTGAATTTTTTTTTAAATTCGAAAAACCAACTCTATACGAGTGGGATGCAAAACTACTCGTATTACGAGTTCAACAAAAGCATTACATTATAGTTTTTAAAATTGTTAACAGATTGTGTATATTATTCAAACAATGAAACTAATTTTATTTTATGGGTGACGTGAGAATTCGGTTATGAGGTTAAAATATCGTTATTTTAGTTATTATGCTCGTATGTAAAAGTGTCACTAATATTATTTTATATACGAGTATGTTATAGAGGAAAGTGCATTTGATTCATTTTTAGTTTTTACGGTAGAATTACATTGTAATTATTCTCCATCATGGTACAACGACGAAATTATTCATAATAGATTCATGAGTTTTGAATGTACGAGTATATCTCGGTGTATATTCATTACATATTAATTTATAAAGAATAGTGGTTAGGACAACAACGTTTTTTAAAAATTTTACATTTTCAATTTTATAGTGCCTATACTATATGTGTTATGTATAAAGCATTGTAGTTTTATTTGGGTAGACATGTGATTGGGATTGGAAAATTTAAATATTTTTGTGAACATGCACGGCTGTGCGGAAATATAAGTACGTATGTATGTATATGCATTATTAAATTTGTTAGTTTAACACATTTAACACCAAAATAATGGTTACATAAGGAAGTAAAAAAGAATCATATTTTAACTCTTATACTGAATGATATCTCATTTTACTAAACATATATTATTTTAATAAGTATTTTCAATCACTGATGGCGAAAATCAACTTTAAAATGGGCAAAACAGTTATTTTTCATTTACATCACGGTTCTTCATAATATACATATATCACATATGATATGAATAAATAAATCTAGCTAAAAGTAAATAAATCATATTTCTTTCAAACGAATTTAATAAAATTGAAAATCTAAACAAAAAAAATTAATATTAGAATTATTTAAAAAAATATAATTAGGTTTCAGTGGTTTGACACTTAGGCCATTTTTGGCCCATTGTGATATCACGCATTCACGCTACATCATTAACCCATTCACCTATTCACACAACTACAGTATACCACCTGCACATTGCAAGCTTTGTGTCAACCTGTACATTGACATGGACGGTGGGTCCGCGCTCAATTCTGCACTTCATCAGAGGGTCTTAGTTGTGTTTATTAACATCTCCCGGTCCAAGTGCCGAAGCTTTAACCACTGCACCACTTGTCCGGTAAAAAAAAATATAATTAATATAATTATAAGTCACAAGATCTAAAATTTCTTCAGTTTTAGGTTATCAAATTTTCTTTATTTATTTTATTTAGGCAAACCGAGACGCCGCATTTGGAAAAATTTACAAACCCAAACATATTACCACCGTTCCAATTGGGCTAGTGCCCAGTAAAAAGCTTAATCGCAGAAGAGCAGGGTGAGCCTTGGAGCCTCAAAACAGATCGCATAGCTAACAATAAAAAACTATAAAAGTGTATCATATTTTTATGTTTTATTTATGTGCAATTCATTTATTTTATTTTGTACAATGAGTACTGGGTACTGCTGAGACAAAACAAATTGAAAAGGGGAGACCATTATGGTAATCTAGAAATTAATCTAAATATAATGTTCATCGTTTTATGCCATAAGTAACATTTTTCAAAAAATTCAATACTGGCCCAATCATTAAATTTGAATCATAACGAAATGATGAAAGTGTTGCTTCATAAAAATACTTGTATTTATCTTCTCACTTGAAAACATTAATTATGTAAAATGTATGAAACACCTACATAAAAATTAAATACAAAGCTATTTTCGCAAATAATGAAAATAAGTCATTACCTTATTTACGATAATTCACTTTGTGAAATTCTAAAAATCTAGTTCATTGTTCTGTGATAAATGTTCAACTAACACAATGAGGGAAAATGAATTTTTGTTTGGAAAATTCTCTAGTTTTGTTGCTTTTGGTATTTTCATTCTATTTCTGCAGATAATAGATTTAATTTTCTATGATATTTACTATTGTGTCTAGACGATTTACTTAATAAAATGGTTTAAGTTTTTTACTTAAAGTAGTTTCGTTTTTGTTTTACTTTTTTTTTTATTCTACAAAACATGAAAGCCGAAATAATACACACTTAGAAGAATAGTAAAAACTAAAACATTTTCAAAATAACGTAATAAGCACAAAACTTTTCATGTGTGTTCATTGCGATATTTGAACGTGTAAAAAATTATTAGATTAGTAATTAGATTTTTGTTTGGTACAGATGTTTATTATAGTTAATAAATTTTTGAATATTGTATATTAAACAAAATAATTTATCCTAAATGCTGTTTTAGCGCATTGCTTTAAATCTGATTAGAAGCTTTTTCTAATATACATATTTGATTACCAGAATTAGTTTACATATAATCTAGAGTGGAAGATATAACACTTTGGCTAGTCATATTTGTAGTTTTATTATATTTCTGTCGATCCAGACTGGATTTCGTAGATCAACTGGTTTGTCCCTCCACAGCCGTTTTACTGGGTTGGGTTTGTCTCTTTCAGCAGACAACGCATGTTACCAATACCATAGAAAAGTTTACCATAGATTTCTCAATTTTATAAATCGAGAGATAAAAATGAGTTGAGTAAAAAACTTCTGATAATTCCAATGTTATGATTGTATTTTTAACTTTCAATGTAAAACCACAAATACAATCATGACATTGGAATTATCAGAATTTTTTTACTCGACTCATTCTTATCTCTCGATTTATAAAAATGAGAAATCTATGGTAAACTTATTTTTCTATGCTAATAAGTTGCATGAGTTTCCTCGCATGTTTGAGAATTGTTTCTATGTCAAATCTGTCTTCCGGTCTCTATATAGGGACGCATTAGGCACAAAGATGCGTAATCAAATAAACACATGATTTTGTGGACCGTGACTGGTTTTGTGGCTTGTGGCGTGCGACGTGTTTTAATTGAAGTTTAAACACGTGGAGGGGGAATAGCGAGTCATCCGCCGACGAAGACCGCTTGGTAAACAGAACGTTATGAGAAGAGACAAAAATAGCCATTTTTGAGAGAAAAAGCACCCTCAGGCAAATTAGATCACTGTTTATCGTATTGCAAAGACATCTGGGGGTCAATTCGCGTCATGGAAAAATATATTGAAAATAATTTTTTCATTTCAATTAGTGAAGTATTAGTGAAGTAGTCAATTAGTTTTCATTTTTGTTTTTCATAAAAGCAAATTATGCGATTCGTGTTTGTGTTATGAAAATATGAGCTGAATATTACTAGTTTTCATTGCTGAATAAATTCTATGTTTATTGGGTGAAGTACCAAATTATATATTTGGTAGCAACCTGCAAAAAATTTCTTTATTTGCGCATTGGACATTTTTAACCATATTCTTTGGAAAACCCGTTTGAGGTACTCTCAGATATAGAATTTATATCGATTCTATAAATTCATTTGTACCGAATTAATCGATAAACTATCGTCACTATTTCGGCAAACTTATAAAATGGACGCAATCCCTTCACATTTAAAAGTGCCGTGTGCCTTGTGATTTTGCTCTACTGGCAGCTTTCAGTGTGCGGTTGGCCAAGATGCGATGTTTATGGTCTCGCAAAGGTCCGTTAGCCGTATTATAAATGAAGGGGCAGAAGCGTTAAATTTAGTGGCTCCATATTGTTTTTGGTTCAGTGTATTATATCACTTTAGGTTTTAGGTTAGGTTTCAGTGGTTTACACTTAGGCCATTTTTGGCCCATTGTGATACCACGCATTCATGCTACATCATTAACCCATTCACCTATTCACCTACTCACACAACTACAGTATACCACCTGCACATTGCAAGCTCCATGTCAACCTGTACATTGACATGGACGGTGGGTCGGCGCTGAATTCTGCACTCCATCAGAGGGTCTCAGTTGTGTTTATTAACATCACCGATTGTAGTTGATGATGAAAATTTGATTTTGCATCTGGCCTCTGATGGGATTCGAACCCAGTACCTCCCGGTCCAAGTGCCGAAGCTTTAACCACTGCACCACTTGTCCGGTTATATTACTTTAACTATTACTGTTATATTTTTAATATAATAAATAATATTAAAAAATTGTTTTTTTTTTTTTAAAAATAAATTTTCTTTTTACTTTTTGTGATATATAAAAAAAAATTAAAATAAAGGTCAGAAGACCGGTTTCGGACATTCGTCCTTTATCGATTCTTTTACTACTCAGAGTAGTAAAAGAATCGACAAAGGAGGAATGTCCGAAACCGGTCTTCTGACCTATATTTTAATTTTATATATATCACAAAAAGAAAAAGTAAAAAGAAAATAAAATTTATTTTTAAAAAAACAGTTTTTTAATATTATTTATTATATTAAAAATATAACAGTAGTGGCTCATGAATATATAAAATTCGCAACCGGGTTCGTAATGTTGCGGACAAAGCAAATTTTTGTCAAAATGTATCAATTTCCAGGTGTGGTCGGATTGATAGATGTAACACACATTCGAGTTTGTGCACTCAAGCGTGAAGTAGAACAAGTATACTACTGCATAAGTAGAACATGTATACTACTGCGGCCATTCAAAGAATTGCAAATAGTTTGCGAATAATTAAAATTTGAATTCAAATATTCTATCGGTGAGAGGGAAATTTTGGTTATTGGGGGATAGCGGGTTCCCGCTACAGCCGTTTTTATAGACGCCTATACAAACCCCTAGTTCGGAAGCGGAAGCAAAATACAATGTGGCCCATAAATAAAAGCCTTTTTGAAAGATGTATTGGCATTTTGAAAAGCCGGTTAAGATGTCTGCCGAAAGAAAGAGTGCTCTATTACTCCCTTGAAATATACCAGGGAAAATTATAAATGCATGTGTCGTTCTTCACAACATTTTAATAATGGCGCAAATTCCTTTTCCGGTTATATTTGAAGAAGAATAAGAAGATGATTTTACCCTACCGTCTATTGATGAATCCAATAGGTTAAATAAAGCACGAAAGATTCAGTCAAACCTTTAATATTAAACGAATTTGCCATTTATTTCTGTCACTACTACAAATACATTGTAATATTTGAATGTTTTGTTTTTCAAATTCAAGCTTGTGTTCTTTCAATTTTCTTTTGGTTTCTTCTATTTTGATAAATTTATCAACGTTTTCTGATGACACTGATAACCGTTGGCAATCGTTTTCGTCTGGATGACATACGAGTGGTGTAACCACCCTTAGTCGTTTTGCACATGTTGCCTTGCGGCTTTATTTTTTCCCCAACATCCAGGTGCTTCAGTGTGGTAGGGTCCTTCTGCGCGACCAATATGGGCTACACAACTCTTTCATATGCGTGCAAAATCACTATAATCACTTTATATCACAGCCACTTTACGTTTGTCTTCGACGGAAAATCATCATTCCCCACTATAGCAAACAAATCAGCAAATCATATTTTTTTTATGGACCAACCGACCCGAATAAATACTCGAAGTGAAAATTATGCATAATTCATAAAATAACCAATTTAATTAAATTATAATGTATTTAATATTTATATTAAAATTGTAGAAAATTAAGTGTACAAATATTTATTATATCGCAATTGTTTTCTTTATCGGGTTGGTGTGAAACTTTTTGCTTTTAGCTTTTGAATGAAGTTAAAAGGTATATTGTACGTAATTAAATAATATACATAAAGTAAAAAACAAATAGAAATGATATGTAAAGTTAGTTTAAAGAAAAACTCACCCGATTTATTTGTCCACGTCCCACGAGAGCTCTGGTGTGTCGTGCTGGAGCCTAGAGTATGATCGCTGCGAATTCGCCTATTTTTATTTAATTTGTTTTTGTTGTTTTAAATTATTTATATACCATTTACGTATCGTAGTGTTTTTATCTTGTTTTTTTTAAAGATTTTGAGTAACTTTTTCACACCACCAGAATTCACTTTAAAACTAAACTAACGCTAGTGTTCCTAATAGGGCATGCAATTTAATATTATAAGGAAATTTTTAAAATTAATAAATATTTTTATTTTTGTTTTGACAAATTTTATGTAAATGGAAACAAATATGGCTAAACGATTTTTTGTTTGTTTATCCATAAACTACACAATATCACCATCCTAATCAAAATTTGAATTTACACTACACCGTATAGCGTTATTGTATTTGCCGATCCTCAATCGATGCACAAAAAAACTGTAATTCAACAATTCCTCGCTTGTGGTGGTATACGCAAACACTCAGCTGGAGTTGATGGATCAAGTGGTAGCGGCTTCGTGTGTATAATCAATAATTTCGGTGAACGGTATTATTATTATTTTTTTGCTTTCGATTATTTTGGTTTTTACCGGTGTCTTGAAATCTCGGCTCAATCACGTGTTGTGTTTATGTGTAGGTGTTGTCGCCTCTATTTATACTCGTACGATTTTTTGTGATTGACGATATACTTTGGTATATAATTCACCCAGCTCACGAAAATTCTCCAATCGCGTCACGATAATTCTCCAATTTAAACCAGCTCGCTAATATGTGACAGCAACCAAAAAAAACTAAATTGCCACAGTTTCCAGCAACCGACTCAGTAGCGCGCCCAATTAAGTTCACATTTTTTTTGATATTTAAACTGTTTTTTATTTTTTTGATGTTTCGTGCCGAGCGATGAAATTGAAATGTACGAGCAATATGTTACTATTGTTTAGCCCAGCAAAGTCATAGGGAAAATTATTGCTTGTCTATAAACCGAACGAATATGAAATTATTTAAGTTTCGTTAAAAAGGTTTATTCACCCGCGAATAATTTTGGATTTAAAGTGTTATAATTTAAACACTCGAAAATCGTCATATAAACGTTTGTCGTCGACATTCAGGCGTACTCCGTAAATAGACAAACAAAGCATTCGACGCCATTTGTGTTCGCCACACCATATACTCTTGCGTGATGGGAGTGAATAACTTATTCCACATATGTCGACTTCTAAATCAGACTAGAACAATAAAAATGTGTTATATGTAGAATTATTTATTATGGTATTGCTGATTCAATAACATACCATTTGACCATTTACCAACTTCTAACACCGTGACACATCCGTCGACAGCTTGTGGAGTCATAATCGCCAGAATCCGAATTTCGTTATCGGTAAGAGGCTTCAATACCTTTGTGCCGTTAACCTCACATTTTGTATTTGCGATTGTTAGTTGTGCGTAGTTAAATTTTTTTTTTACAACCTACATCAAAGAAAATGTAAAAACTAATCAAATTGTTCCGTTTTTATTGGTGCCCTCCCTGCATTTCAAAATGTCGACTCATTTTCTCGTTTCGAGGTCTCTATAGTCTGAATCCTTCGTTTTTAGAGAGATGTCTGAGTGTGCGTGAGTACGTATGTTCGACCGATTGTTTATAAAGTGAATAATGAAGATCGAATGGCGTTAATTCTTTTATTTAACAGATTTTATAATAAAACAATGCATCTATAGTACCAGGCAGTGCTGCTTCATACTCGTACGTCATTAAATTTATATCTACGGTTTGTTTTCTGATCTGTAGGCAGCAGTAATGTTCGTTAAAAGTTTTTGAGATTTAAAAGTTTATCGAAATGTTGAATGCAAGTATTGATAATATTTGCCCATAAAATATTTCTTGATTGATATTATTGTAGAATTTATTGCTTTTTCATCACGATTAACGTTTCACGAAAAAAGATTATACTTAAAATAAATATCATTTATTTGTTTACAATGCCATCTATAGTCAAATATTGGAACTGTCGACATAAAATGACGTCATATAGATATTTTTTGAAAGTAAGGAGGCCATTAGTATTCTAGGTACACTGAATAACACGAATGATTCTAAAAAGCAACCATCACAGTCTGTCGTTGATAGGTCTGATGTATGTAGCGGTGGTCCCAGAAAACCCTTGTGATACTCTTGCTGATATTTTATTTAGTTCCGAGTGGATACTCGTTTTCTAATCTATCTCGAAAATCGCTTAGCTATGTAAAATTTCAGTATATGATAAAACAGCTTTGGGGAGTTTCTTTGTAATATATATTTGTTATGATACATTTTGTCGAAGGCTATCATCTATTATTGGTTTCAGTCTTGCAGTAGTTTCTTAAATAGAAATTGTTGGAAGTGTAGAAATCAAGGAATTTTTATCATTTAATATCGTGATTACTTTTCCACCTTTTCATTAACTTGAAACGTTTTGAAGCTGAAATACTGCAATAATTATTTGGAGGAGTTGACATACTCCGTGTTCAGGAAGGGCTTATATTATTTATCCTCTATTATATAACAGAAATACATTTCATTTGATTTTAAATTTGTGTTGTTTAAATTTTCATTTACAGCAACTTTAGTTATTGATTTGGATAACAGTTATTAAATTATTCTTTTAAGAAGCTCAAAATTAAGGATAATCAAAAACGAATTATTTTGTTTACTAACTGTGGTACTATTCTGGCTTTCCCTGGGAATAGAGAAAAATGTTTTCATATCATTTTAGTGTAAATTATATTTTTCTGGCCTAGTGTTGGAATTTCCGAATCCAAGGCATTTTATGCTTCTAACTGGATTCATGCAATAACTATGGAGCAGTTCTTTAATCCGTGCCTACGAATTGCATACATTGAACAGCACAAGGCCCTCTGTGTAATCTAACTGTATTTTTGTGCAACATACCTCGTCGGTGTTGAGTCTTGAAAACGTACGCCTGTATTTGTTCAATCCACCTAGTCGCTCTCGGGTTGCTTAAACTGCATCACCTTTTGAGCGCCACATTATCAACACCAACGTTATCTCGGCTTTAGAGATGGAACGTCTATAAGATGTCTCTCATATGTGTTGCTACGGTCTGTTTGATGCTCCTTGTGGCGTTCAAATGGTTGACTTTTGATGATAAGGCGACAAAAACTTATCGTCGGTAGAAGGAGCATAATTCTAAGAAACTCCTTATTTTTCTAATATGCTTTAGTGTTGGCCAATCCATTGCTAATATTAACTTCTTCAGATCGATAATCTTAAATAGTTGACTTCATCTCTGAACGGAACGCACTTCGTTGCAATAAACTTCAATCCAGTCACCCCTACAATTTGCAGTACTTGTTTAAGATTGTTGACGCGTTCATCAAATGTGCAACTTAGTACAGAAAAGTCATCCTGATAAACCAGATATGTTTTCCAATTGATTGGACTCGTCGAACTTGCTCAACTGATCAAACCGAACAAATTGATAGAGACCGTTCCTTGCTGAAAAGGCCGTCTTCTTTTCTTTAGTTTCTACATCACTTTGTTTAATTTGCGCTAATCACGTTTCATTTTTCTCGGTAATTCGGCCGTCTCCTGTTGCTTAATCGTTGTCGTACATGCCGGCCTTGTGGCGATTCTATGTTGTAAAATATTAGTTTTTCTTATGCTTGATCATTGAAAGCGTTCATCAGCTTATCTATCATCCATTACTTCCACTGCAAAACTATTTTCGCCCACAACAATGTATTTTTTTGACATTTGGTGGCCTCAAAATTATCAACATGTTATCCTCAAGAACACCTCTCATTTCGGCGAAGAGTACCTTCTTGTATATCGGTGGTATCTCGACCATGTCTTCGGTTATAACTCTCAATGCATTTTGTACACGTGTGTTCATTTAAAGTGGTACCCCAACCTTACGCCTTTTTAGTACCTGGTTATCCAGGTCCATCACCATTTGGTATCTCTTCATAAAATTGTATCCGATAATAGATTCATCAGGTACGCTAGCTACTATAAACCGATGTTGATTGCATTCCTTCGAACGATAGAGGTAGAGTTTATACTCTTTTGACTGCCGCCGATTCACTTGCCGATTTCTTTTGCTGTCTGCCTAATCATAACGGAGAATATCATCAATCTGTTCATGATGTACAATATCAGGACGAACAACCGATTTCGAAGTTCCAGTATCCAATATAATTGTGCATTGACGTTTGCCAATAACAGCCACGCTTTTGTAGTTCGCCTAAAGTAATGTGAATCTACAGGTTTTCTTACCTTCATTTCTGAGATGTCCGCAGAATAAAACTTGCGCAACTTTACTTATCCAGTTGCTAAACTAGCTCGTGCTGCCAAATATTCTAAAGCCCACGCCAATACGTAATTCATAGTTTAAGCTGTAGTTTTGGTTCTCAAATGAAGCTTCAAAACCGGTTGTCGTTTACAGAACTGGCGAATGCGTCTGTCCCCACATAGTTGCCTCTTGCTTTGGAGTTAGATATTGCATAATTCTTTTACGTATAACTGCTTATTTCAATCGTAACCCGCTCACAGTTTGCAATAAATGTGTAGCTTTCCCTCAAAGAGCCAAAATAAGCGCATTCAGCTGATCCTCAACAGTCCAACCACTGTACTTTACTGTTGCTTGAAATTTAAACTGTTCAAATGTAGTCTCGCCATCTAATGTTGGAGGCGTTGAAGTTCCCTTGAACTTGCGGCAACTGGTTCTTGCATTTGAAGCTCTAAGGCTTGCTGATCCAGTTTTAGGTTTTGCTGATCACATTTCGAATGTTTTGCTATACATTGCCTAGCAAACTGTCTACTTGCGAACTGTTCGGAAAATATTTCCTACATTTACGAGTAAACACTGACAATGAACCATTTAATGCTATCTATTTAAGGTTTTGTGGATCCTACATTAAATGACCAATCAATCTTTATAGACATCTTCATTTTTCTCTATCTAGGTCTAAAATTATCCACTTAAGAGTAGTTTACACCGATATGTTATTTAAAAGAAAATAAACAAAATTAAATTTATCAACAATCACAGCACGAATGGCATAACGTGCATCTTGCTGAAATGTTCATGTGCACATTCCTTTCATAAATAGCTATTTACTCTCAAGTTAAAATACAATGTTTTGTATTCTTCGTTTAATGAAGATTACATCCGAGACGTATTTTGTTTACATCATTAGATGTTGTCTAAAAAATAGATAGTATTACAAAATAAATATTCGTGATTACTTGAAAAAATTATAAAAATAAAAGTTTTAGTTCCATAAAAATACGAGTACATAACATCCATTTATTATACATATTTTAGGTTAAACTATGTATAAACAACAAAATATCCAACTACTTAAAACTCAATGGAGAAATATTCAAAATGTTCATAATTGTATATTTGGAGTGGTAACATGGTTATAGGTGGTTTGATAACTGATTTTGTAAACCAAATGATAGTGATTCTGGCGAAAATTAAAGTAATTGACTGTTTGATATTGGATCAATGTAGAGCAATTATTTATTAGAGCGCGACCTGAGAAAAGTTATTCAGCAAAACAATAGAAGGTGTAGAATGGTTAAAGGACGATATAAATTTCATAATAATATTTCATATTAACGTTTTCAAACTGTAATAAACACCTGATGATTATGGTAAAGTTGAGAAATAAACTAAAAAACTATTAAAGCTATATCACTTTTTACGCTATTTGCCGTAGGCACTTGGCGAAACACATTAATGCTTAATAAACACATTTTATTAAACACTTGTTTTTTAGATACTCCTGATGATGACCTAACAAGTCGAAATCGATCGAGTGATTTTTTAAACTTTTTGAACAAATTTTTTAATTAAAATTTTCAAAAATATAATTTTGCGAAATAAAAAACAAGTGTTTAATAAAATGTGTTTATTAAGTAAAGCTATATCAAACAACCGTTCAAAATTTAATAGAGTCCGCTAATTTGTTTGTTTAAAATGTGTGCCCCAACGTTTAAAGTGTTTTATTGAATCAATTTTAAGCAGTCACTAGCAAGTTTTGTTTATTTTATTTATCATCAGAAAATATAATAGGGTGGAGAATCGCGCATTTGTCGCATCAAATCGCTAAACAAGTCCTTAATACAGAAATAACTTTTCGTTGAAAAAATCTTAAGTGTTTGTTAATTATTTAGCCTGATTGTGGTTGTCGTGTCGTTTAACAAGTGATTCGATAGAGTCACGTCATGTCTAATTTTATTTTGTATTGTGTAACCAAAACGAAACCACTAAAAAGTATTGCCTCATTAAAACAAAAATTTATTAATTTTTGTGAATGTATTTGTTATTGTGAACTACTTTAAAAGAGATATCTGCCAAAACTGTAAAATAAACATTGCATCATTTTACAAACAATTTGTACGAATAAAATGAATTCTTTCGAATTGTTTTTTGAAGAAAACGATTATCAATAAGTGTATGGAAATTGGCACGTAAGAGGAAAGTGTTAAGAGATTCGTCTAATCCTCTGGAGTTAAGTGATATTGGGGCACATGCTCGACCAGCTAGCAAGCAAGCAATATGCTAGCGCAAAACCTGGCTACTCAATCAATTTTACCAAGCCAATTTGAATTTGAATTAATTTTTTTATACGTTTTTTGTTTATTTTTGCGATTGCACAGTAAAATAATATTAAAATTTGCTGGATAGTTTTGTTAGCCGCAAAGTTCACTGTGCAATCGCAAAAAATATAAAAAAACTATAAATAAACTAAATTCAAATTCAATTTTTCTTGGTAAAATTGATTGAGTAACCAGGTTTTGCGCTAGCATATTGCTTGCTTGCTAGCTGGTCGAGCATGTGCCCCATTATGTAAATTCTACAAACATTTTATTTATGCTTAAAATTTGATTGTAGTTTTAAGAAGCATTTCCGACTCTCAAAAGAAACCTTCATTTATTCTTTGCAAGATGAAGAAGAAACAACCAATATTTCAGAGGTGGTGTTCATGGATTCCCAACAAATTAAAACTGGCAACTGAATTACAATTTTTTGCGGAGGGAAGCTACCAAAAGGGAGCAGGAAATGATTTTTTGTTGCACTAGCGCAACCAACATTTTCTATCATTCTTAAGGAAATACGTACTAGAAGACACCATATGCGTAAAGTGGATTGATTTATGTATTACAGAGCAAGAAAAACGTGCGGGTAAAATGTATTTTTATGAAAAATAGAAAATTCCTGGCGTTATTGGCTGTGCAGACATCATGTACAAAACCAAAGGAGGAACTGAAACAACATTACAATAGTAAGGGTAATTTAGCCTTAACGCAATGGTACTCAAAGTATTAACCCATTTGTGCCCAACATTTTTTTTCTGAATTATTACAATTTTTTGATAATTTACTGTTGCTTTTGGTTCAAATGAACATTAGAAAAAAAAATGGAGTATAACTTTTGTAGAATCAGAGCTTTGGAGTGTTGCGAAAACACATCATTAGGCACATACAAGCAGAAAAACATTTTTTTTATTAGTCTATTTCATTTATTGTATTATTTCAGTTAAATCAGCAAAAAATCAAAATATTAAAGTTTTAATAAAAAATAAATTATTTTCAGTAACAAAAAAGTAGATTATTTATCGCAGTTTCCGAACGTTCATATAGATTCCTTCTCGAACAAGCTAGATTTATAAGTGATGTAAATTGAATGACCATTTCAACTGATGTTGATAATCTACAGCACATTTTGTGTGTAACGCAATATCACAAGTACCGCATTTATAAATTGTCTGTGAGTGACAGTATTTGCATCGAAATCTTGATTGACCCTTTACACAAATATGGGTTCCCTTGGGTAATACGCTAATATTTTTTCGAGTTTGATTACTTATAGCAGGTAGTGTTCCATACCGCATAAGTAAGGCTCTAGCTAGTATCCGCCGAAATTCCAACTGATCCAGATTTAAATCGTATCGTTTTGCCAGTGACCACGCATTAACTACAGCCAAATCCAGCATCCACAGTATGATAGGCATATAAAACTTTTTGCCTCGAATGTTCATCCTATAATTTTATATATGACGGTCCAGCAAATCAACGCCACCCATATTACGATTATACAATTTCACGATAAATGGTTGTGGTATACCAATTTTCTTGCGCTCTGAATATACGTACTTCGAGCACTGCCTACAGGATGTTCTCCGAAAAAATTGGATAGTAATTACATAGTCTGATTGTCCATCTGGTTAACACAATTTCGTGTTTCACGTCCACGTGGGTTTCATACGAACCTCTTGGCTTTTTATTAAAATTCTTCTAATCCTTCATTTCAATATTCTTAATCCGATTTTCTTGCACTGTGCCCATTCCAATGAACTCCATCCGATTCAGTGCGCTTATGAGATTTAGGACCCGTGAAAATTTATTAAAATAAAATGAAAATGGTGTCTCTGGACAATGTTGTTTAATTTTTTCAGCAAAATTTAGCACAACATATTCTCCCAATCCTAATGTGTCATTACGCTGCTGGTTTCGCCCTTGATACAAGTCAAATTGAATGCAATACCCCAAACGGCTAGCCGCCACCCAAGCCTTATATCCGAAACGAACAGGTTTATTAGGCGGCCAAAATATGGAATCATTGATTTATCAACTGATATGTCCATTTTCATCGGTGCGTATTTAATAAATACATTATTTAAATGATCAACTAAAGGTCGCACTTTGAAAATCGATCATTCGAGCCGCTGGCTGATTCATTATTTCAAAAATGAATATTTGTAAAAATATCATCGAACGTTTTCCGTCGCATATATTTCGATATAAATACATTACAGACATCTTCTTCATTTGCCCAGTACAACCGACGACGCGGTAAAACATTATAGCCAGATATAATCATTACACCCAAAAATGCATAGACGTCGTTGGTATTAATATTTATTGGTTTATGTTTTTTGCGTTGTTGCATAATGTGTAGTGTGATTAACTAGCGTTTGTATAAAATCTTTTGGAAACAGTAGTTCAAAATAATCAATAGGACTTGATGCTGCGCTCAAGGTTATTGGGCAAATTATTATGTAGATTTAATTTATACAAATTAGCGGTCAATGTTAAGTCATCCTCATTCCCTGGAATACGCTTCTGTTGTATTTTCGAGTGCGATATTTGAGGTACATCATGTGTTTTCGACCTAATCTGTAGGGCAGGTTCATTTTCTTCAGTTGGATTTATTTCACTTTGAATATCTAAATCGCCAAATCTAATTTCCACAGCAGCTTCTAATTGTTTTTTTGAAAAATGGTTTGGATTGATATCTTCTTTATCGCCCGAATCTTCATCCGTTTGAACACCAACCTCCGGTGGATTCAAATATATATCGCTTGGTATTTGCACATCATCCGGCATGTTTTCAAAAGCCTCTAGCATTTCAGCGACGGTAAGTGGTTTTTCCCTATTAAATAATTTTAATATTACTTAATGCGCAATGATGCGTTTGCGCAACACCTTTCAAAAACGATTCGAAAACCTTACTTAAAAATTTATTTTTTGCAATTTCTAATATCCATAAAAACATTTACTATATTTTAAATGAAAATGATAAACAAAAAAGTAAATAATGTTATTTATTCTGCACTTACCAATACCACAATGCGTCAGCATCCATTGTATCACTTATATAAATTTTAATTTAATTTGGTATATGCCTTTATAGGTCTACGAACTACACGAAACTAAACGAAATGTTGTTTATTTGTTTCTTTATATACCTATTCGAATAACTGTAAAAAATTTACGGTAAAAATTATCAAATAAAAAACCTCTTAACGAGGTAAATGTTCGAGTGACGAAAGCCGAATTCAATTCACAAAATTTCTGATATCAAATTTGTGCCGAAAAAAACAATTGTATTCGATTTGTCAACGATTTTTCGGAATGTTAGTGCATTCAGCGCGTTGCTGTTTAACATTCAAAAAACCGTTGACAAGTTGTTGTTTTTGACAGCTAGAAAGAAAAATGTAAACAAACGCGCCGAATGCACTAACATTCCGAAAAATCGTTGACAAATCGAATACAATTGTTTTTTTCGGCACAAATTTGATATCAGAAATTTTGTGAATTGAATTCGGCTTTCGTCACTCGAACATTTACCTCGTTAAGAGGTTTTTTATTTGATATCAATGATTTTGGCAAGGCAAATTGAAAATGAATTGAATTGCGATTCGTTTTATTGTTGTCAGTTCGACTTTTAGTTCACACACACACGATAGCACACAAGTGGCCGCTACGTGTTATTGTGCCTCATACACAGATGCGCGGCATTGAAATGACCAAAACGAACTACAAAGCCATGCTAATGCAACAAATACAGAAAAAACTACACTATAGATAGTTGTATTAGAATATATGTGTACATCGTATGTGGGCACTAGTTTAATAAGTAGTGGTACGAAAGAAAAAAATTAACATGGGATTGTTAGTGTAACCAATACAATCTTCTGTAGTTTGTTGAATATTGGCATCTGCGTTTCAGACTTTGTTCAGAGCTTAATTGTTGTTCGTTTCGCAAAAAACGAATTACGCATACTCTCACACAGCTGCCGGCAGTGTGTTACGGAGTGTGAATGATTCGTTCTTCTTCTCTCGATATTCGTCACTCCAGTGGCCTGCGTCTGTGTCTGATTCACAATAGAACGTAAAACAATAGAACGAAACTGTTTCAATAAAAAAATGGAAAACAATAAAACAAAATTGTTTCTATTGAAGAATGGTTCAATACATGTTTGGAAAGTATATGCTCTTGGCCTCGAAATAGTAAAGACTTGTATTATCTTTTTTATGTTGAAAAGTAGGGTCAGGTCTCATCATTAGGTTCAGGTAGGTAGTTTTTTTATTATGTTTAGCACGATAACCTACGTTCTGGTGTACTGTTTCTAGTGTGTGGAAGACGATTCTATTTCTTTATTTTGCATGCAATTTTTCAATCTTCATTTTGTAGTCTTTTAGTAGATTTTATTTCAGAATCCTTTACCACATGCCACAAACAGGTCATGCCGGGTGTGATCTTATTACACACCCGGTTTTCGTAGGCTATCGGCTGAACATTTGTAGTTTAGTTTTTAGTGTATGTTACAGAGTAGTAAAAATTTAGACCAGATGCATGTGTTTTTGGTAGAAATTCGATTGAGTAAAGGCGGTGATACATGTACAGATTTTGCCTTTAAGGCAAGAAAAATTGCCTTATACAAAATTGAGAAATGTTCAATTTAAAATTGTTGCCTATAAGGCGAATCAAGATGGCCGAATTTTAACCAATCAGCGCGCATAATTTTTATGTCTTAAAGGCAAAATCTGTGCATGTATCACCGCCTTAATTCAACAATTTTTTTTGCATGTTTCTTGCTGTTTTGTCACTAACTGCATGCGGCTACCATTCATTTTGATTCCTTAAACAATACAATAAAATATACATATTTTAGTGTGTTAGTTGGAAATAAAAGTTAATGGTAGCTAGCCTCTCGCTGATATTCCATCTTCATGCGATGGGAAGGGACTATTTTTCAAAGAAATCATCATAATGATAAAAAAATATCGATTTTATGCAAGGAGACTCAAATGTTCAATGTTTTTGGTGATTTTTTCGATCACATCAATTTGTCAGTTTTTTAATTTTTTTTTTTTGTTATGAAAAAAGAGTCACTGGTAAAAATTCTCTTAGCAATGATAATAATGTGATGTATTTATATTTCGTCGGCTCAGTATTATCTTGTCGTAAGTACCAAAATGTCGTTTTCCAGTTTTTTATACTAGTATTTTTAGTTTTTCTTCCTCTTTCTAAATCTACAATCCATTTTATCCTAGGTTATATGGTTTCTGAGTTACAGAGAATTTATTTATCGTAAATCCACACAACATCATAAACTTTATATTTGTATCGTATGTCACAAATTCTGGAGATACGACAAAGTCGCTAACACACATTTATAATACAAATGTCGTATGTCCAGCATAAACAAATATTTTGATAAACGTCCAATTTTTTCTGTCACAAAATAAACCAATAAGATCACAGTACTCCACCACGTGAGCGGAATATATATAAAGGTTAATCGCAATTTTAATTCAGTATCCTGGTTATTATTGAATGGTGCAAATCGCGGTTATTTTTTATTTCCTATTGTTTATTTTGATTTTTTTTTTTAATATGTTATTTTATTTTGAAACTACTGAATATTTGTTTTTGAAAATAAAAGATACATTCAGACGATGTTTACGAATGTTTTAGTTGCTTTCTAATTTGTACCATTAACAGTCAAACGTTCATTTTTATAAAATAATCTTACGTCTCCGAAGATTTTTACAAATTTTATCGTAAGTCCTTAAATTTTAATGTGATTTATGTATTTGTTAGCAAACACCTTCTGATGTTTGTCGTATGAGCAAATTTTTTATCGTAAGTCCATTGTTTGGTACAACTTCGAAAATTACACGACAAATTGGAAAACTGTTCGTGATTTTCCGGAAATACTAGAGGATTTATCTAAAGTGTAGGAAGTGGTAATCAATATATGGTATAATAGGTTTGGAATTATTCTATTAAATTAAACACTCCTCGATACTATCTAAATAAGCTTTCAAACTTAAAACTCAATTTCCCAAAAATGACATATTTGGACTTACGACAAGATAATACTGAGGCGACGATTTGTTTCATTGTAATACGTTGATTCACTATCATTATGAACCGCAACGGACCGATATTAGGGTGCATTTGAGCCAAAAAATGAAATTTTGCAAAAAATTAAGGTGGCTTTTAAGTTATGGAGGTCAATATCTAAAATATACGAGTTTTCTGGGACAAACGGTTGATGTCATATTGTAGGTGAGATTTGTGGCTAATAATCCTGAAAATATGAATCGAAAGTCTTGGGCTCATTTTTTAGCAATTCGGCCTAATGTGGCCGGCCGATTTCGCATTTTTCAGTTTTTTGGCTAAAATGACCCTCCAACCTAATTTTTTGAATTCTTTTTTTCGCTATTTGATAGCTGGCGTCAATACCTTTCCAACGATATGCATATGTCCAGGGTATGTCGAATAGATTCAGCACAGTGGACGTGGCAAAATGGCCAAATATGGCCGTTCAGAGGCCGGCCGCGGCCAACATGGCGGCCAAATCAAAAAGTTGTAGAACAAAAGTTGCTTAGTTTTTTAAGTACTACAACCCCTGAAAATATGAGATCAAATAAAAGAGGTACGGACAAACAAACATATATACCAAAGCAAGATTATTTGGTGACGTCATAGAAAAATTTAAAATTGTCATAACTTTGGCCAAAATCATTCGTTTTGGACGTTTGAGGTGTCGTTGAATTGGTATTGACGTCTACAATCATAATTTGCCAGTTAGAAAATAATTGGGGCATTTTTTGGGGCAGTTATACGCGAAAAACTGATTTTTTGGGGCAATTTTTGGAAGGTCATATCTCCACTCAATGTTGGTAGAAATTCATGTTTTTATACATTATTTAGGTTTATTTTTCAAGACCTTTCCAATGGTATATAAAATGATCCTGGCGTCCTCAAAGTGAAAAAGTTCGAAACTTGCTGTATAATATACTTCGTTCGACTTCCAGCACAGTAGGTGCTTTCGTCACTCGTTTGGACTGCCGTCCAAAGTGATGTGTACTTTTATAAATCGGGGAAGAACTATGAATACGTATAGTGTTGCGAAAACGATACATTATATCCAAATGGGTTTATTTATAGGTTTGCGACCATCAAATTAGAATTTGCTACATTAATAAGAAACACCTGGTTCTTCGCTATGATTCTTTAGTGTGGAACTTATCAAAACTAATCAAATTAGTTGCAGCGTGTTTATAAAGCCGGTAGAAATTAAAAATTGTAGGAAAATGAATTCACTCAATTTTTTTCACTGGTGATCCTGGATAACCTTTGTAGCCGATTTTAATGACACCGTTTCGCGTACTTGATTCACGGTTAGCTCAGTGTCGCTATAACGACTACTACAGTAAAGCAAGGAATATCTTGGAACGCACGAGATTAGCTTGAAAAAACAGATTTCGATGCCTAAAAGGCGTGCTGCAACTATACTATACCCCAAAAAGTGTGACGCAAGTTTGTGCAGCGTTGCATAACATTCATGTCATTTACTAAGATTATAAGAATGAAAATGTTAGTAGTTGATTGCAAAACTAAAGCAATCAGCCTTATTGTGGTTGTCGTGTAGATTTATAAACGACGACAAAGTCGTGTCGCGAAGTTTTTTATTTTGTATTGTGTAACAAAAACGAAACGACTTATTAGTATTACCACGTAAAAATAAAAACATTTCGTATTGTTGTGAATTTTTTCGCTTAAATTAGCTATTGTGAACAGTAATAAATTATAATCTGTGAAAATAAATATCAATATCAATAAAACAAATAAAAATAAAATATTATATTGTAATTAAATGTTTAGTAATATATATAATAAAATATATTTTGTAAAAGAAAATGAATTCAGTTGATTTATTCTTCGAAAACGACAAACAACCATTTATAGAATTGGTACGGAGAACAAAAATTTTGAGAGATTCATCGAATCCTCTTGAGTTAGACGACTTTACGTAAGTGTAAAACATGTTTGGCGTGTGGCGCTGGATTGCCGATCATCTCTTAACGAGATGAGCGAGTATTTCGGCATCCAGATAATCTGGGACCCTGGTCACTCAGACGTCACGGGAAACTGCAGGGCAGACGAACTAGCTAGGTACGGCACGACTCTCCAGATGCAGCCGGGAAGGGCAGATCTGGGGAGGCCTATAGCACCGCTCAAAGTGGCGCTCAGTAAGAAGACAATCGCCTTGACAGATGAGAGGTGGACCAACACTCTCACGTGCAGGGTAGCAAAACAGGTTTGGTCAAAACTGGACCTGCGGCGCTCCAAGGCACTAGTATCCCTGGGAAACGAGAGTTAAAATTGGTCGTAGGTATACTGACAGGACACAGCCTTTTTGGGCAACATGCAAGAAGGCTGGGTCTACAGACGAATGACTTTTGTAGAAGTTGTTTGGACGAAGAGGAGGAAGAGACGTTAGATCACTTGCTATGCTCGTGTCCGGCACTATCATGCAGAAGGCATAAGTATTTAGGTGTATACAGTATGGACAGCCTTTCGGAACTTGCAGGCTGTAGAGTGCGAGATATTTTACGCTACATAAGTAGCTCTGGATGGTTTCAGCGGGAGTAAAGGGGAGATAGGATCCTGTGGTATCACAATGGGCCACTACTGGCCTAAGTGTGCGACAGCAGCCACTCTAACCTAACCTAACCTAGCTCTACTACAGCCTCTTCTAAATTTGTAAGCACTTTTTGGCGATTAGGACCGCCACCTGTACAGGTTATTTCAGTCTTATTATTAATTAATTTTTACGAACTTTAAATTTTAGGTCTGCCCAAACCTAATAAATTTAAAAATAAATACAAACAATTTTCCATATTTTACCTCTAATTAATTAAAATTTACTTTACTCCACCCATCTGGGTCTCTTGTTGGAGGCACTAAACTATTAAGATTTGCAGATATTTCTTCCCACTTGGTTTTCAAATCAGTTTTAAAATTTTTCCCCGATTTTATAAACCCAGGCGCAATATCAGGATGTTCTTGCATTAGCTCCACTAGTCTCTCAAACTGATTTTTATTTATAATTTTCGTAAAAATTTAATACGTAATTTTACGAAATCGATCTTATCTAAAAACTTAAATAATTAACAAAAAATTTTTTTTATTTTTTCTTAATTTATTTTTATTCTATTTTTCATAAAATTTTAAAACCTTACATTTTTGAAATTGCACGTCGTATACGAATACACTTGAGTCGCGTACTAAAATGTCATCGACTAAAAGATGGCGGATTTACGAAAAATGTCGTGTCGTAATCGACATTCAGAATGCAAATTTTCGCATTCGTTTTGAAATTTACGTCGACACGACAACCACAATAAGGCTGAATATTTAGTTTTAATAAAAACATAAATAAAATCATCATATTTCAGTGCATATTTCAATGTACCACCATAATAACTATATGTCAAGCCATATCGAGTCTTTCGATTTTTTATTAAATCCTTTTTATAAAGAGCTAACCTTCCTTCCTGAATTTCTAATGGTCTTTTCAATATTTTCAATTGATCGTTCTCGTTATAATAGATTGTTTTAGTGTATCCCCTTAACTTTCTTTTAGCCACATATTTATTTATATTGACCAAACTACTTTGTAAATGGTAATTGGCAAACTTGGTAATTTGTACTGTATTTGGAGTCAGAATAATCTGTCGGTTAGGGCCGCCTGTAGCATTATTGTTGGTTAACAACTGCTAATGGTGTGCTATTTTTTTTAAACTACCTTCATCCACCCATCTATGTTTCAGATCCGAGATAGAATGTTCAGCTCCTTAGTTATAAGTTCCCATTTTCTCTTAGAGTCAATTTTAAAAATTTTCCAAGATTTTACTACTCCTTGTGCTATATCCGTATTGTTTCTAACCGATTTGTAGAAAGCTGCGTAGTCAGCAAAATGGTGGTTATGTTGCAAAATGTTGCTGATAATTGCGGCTTGATGTGCCAAGTTGCTGATGGGTTAGCTTGTATAGTATTTGTACTAATAAATATCCAAATAATAAATTATATAAAATAAAAGAAAGCTGATTTGGTTTAGTTTCCTTTATTTCACAATATTGGCTTTTATAAATTTGAACTGGTGTGTTTATCGCTTGAAGACTCCATTCGAACAGAATGAGCCGATGGAAAAATTCTGTCTTGTCAAATTATAAATTAATTCACCACATATTACCACATAACTACTAATTGATGTATGGCGACATCTTATCTTAATATTATGTGCGAGTTGTGCGACATCTATGAATCGACTAGTTAAGTTTTAGTACAAAAATTACAATTATATTTTTGTGCGATGCAGTTGGTAACGTATTTTGTTTTGATTGAGATGTCAAAATATTATAAATTTATGAAACCAATAAGCAATTATTTTCTATGTGGTAAGCAAATTAATTTGGGATAAATCGAATGATACTCGAAGATGTAATAATTCAATTGTAAATTATAGATCATTTGATTTTTCCCTTACATTTACATATACATATTATATTAATATAGATTCTAAAGGAACAATTTTGTATATTTCAGTCTTTACTCGATATAATGCAAACGTCATATGACGTGAATAAATTTATGAGGTAAGTATTTGTATGATTAAAATATCATTTCCTTTGTTTGATTTTAGATGTTTCCTCCGTTCCTGAACGGAGATATTTCCTCCGTAGATGTTTCCTACGTTCCTCATTAGGTCCACCAACCTCTCGAATTGTTTTTTATTTATGATTTTCGTAAAAAAAATTTACTAAAGCCGCGTCGAAATCGACATTCACAATGCAATTTTTTGCATGCGATGCGACAATGACGTGGAAACGACAATCACAATAAAGCAGAATTATTATACTGTAGAGTCACCGTGGCTGGTTTCCAATTGTCAATATGTTAAACAGTTACGAAGCTATTTAATTATAAATAGTTTTATTTCTTATAATTAACGTTTTCGATCACTGAGTGGTCATCTTCGGTTAAGTAACTAAGACTAAACACAATAATTTGCCGCTTTAAAATATTTGGTTTGCAACCTTAGGATTGGCCATGTTTATTCTAAAGTGGTAGTAAGGGATATCTTCCAGCAGCAACGCCGTTTCTTTAGCAGATTTGATCATTTGTGGGAGAGGGTGTTTACTTTGCCTTTCATGTACTTTAACCCCTCTTAGGGACGTTCAGCTATGATTTTTAAAACTTTAGTGTCATATTCTTTCCGGCCGATAATTGCCAAGGAATTACCTTTATCCACCTTACGTACATTAAATTTTTATGCTTAAGAACTCTAATGCATTGCTACATAAGTTTGCTTCTCTTTCTAGCTTTTAGGTTATCTTGTAGCCTAATTTTCTGAGCACGGAAGGTCTTTAAGTTTGAGACGATGTGTTTCACCGGATCTTGTGATGATGTCGGAACAATCTTCAAAAATCTATTTAGAAACTATAGTTCTTTATCGGGTGAACGCGGCTAACGACTGATTGTGCACAAAATTCGCACTTTGTCTAAATTTGTGTTTTATTTTCACTTGCAACATCTGGTATTTGGTATTTTAGTTTCAGATGCAAATTATTTTGGTTGTTTTAACACAAAATTCTGAGCTAGATAAACCACATTTCTTGTTTAATTTAGAAACTTTGTATTTTCTTACTTGGTTACTACAAAAAGTGAGTCAAATTTGAGTTACTAGGATGTTGGTACGTAGTTTTGTTTAATTTAGCCAAAAAAATATTGTTAGGTAAACAATATTCTTGTTATAACTATAACCAAGTATTTTGGTTTATCTTAATTAGTTATTTTGACAAGTTATTTTGACTCTCTAGAATTTAAGTCTTAGTTTATATGACAAATATAAACAAGACTTAAATTCTAGAGAATCAATAAAATTCTCTAAAGCATTGTGATTATACTTTGTACGTAACTTCAAAGTATTTTCCTTATTTTTGTAGTTTGATCACTGGAGTCTGAGGAGACAACCGAATTTTTTAATATAAAGAATCAATGTTTCATTAGTTCGAAATCAAACTTCCAACGTGTTGGTTTGGTAACCCCACCTTGATGTAATATGTTCAGCCTAAAACGTTTGCAACATTTACCGCCATTTTGTTACATTTACTAAGAAAATTTGATAAAAAAATAATAATAACTAATTATTAGTAAAATAATTATTTCCCTTGGTTAATTTAACAAGATAGTTAGTCACTGTTACCAATTATTTTCCATTTCTATCCATTTAATTAATAATTTAATTCCTATACCATATGTTTTTGGTTATATTTACTTTGGTTAAATTAAAATTTTATTCAACTAAGATCTTGTTCGTTTTTTAACTATGAGATTTGGTTGATCGAAAATCACCAAGATTTTGGCAAAATAGACTCAGATTTTTGTTTCTTTTGACCCAAGTTGTTCTCTGAGTGTGTTTTACCAAAATCGTGGGTTTCTCGAATTTGCAATTAGCTAGTTTGTGTCTGTCGGGGATATTAGATGCAAAGTAAATCCGAAGATGATCACGTAGTAACCAAAAACGTAAAGAAATAAAACTTAATATAATTCATCAAGTAAAATTGTGTTTCTAATTAGTTTGTGATTTTAATAAGGAGATTACGACTAGTTTTGTAACTGTTTAACATATTTGTAAGTAAGCAAATTAATTCTAATTACAGAGAAAACTATTACCACACATAACAGACAATTTAGTTAAATTTGCTTAAACTAACCAAAACTCTTTGAATCACTAATCAATTTCGAAACATCTATGTCCAAACCGCAAAATAACCTGTCACAGTAAGCAAATAAAAAAATGTTAATTTTGTGCTACCTTACCCATTTAATTTACCCTAATAAATTCTATAAATATCCATAAAATACTCTACCATTAATCAATATAGATTTAGAACATCGTTTTTTACAACTAACCCATAAAAACTTTAAGTTTTTTTTATTTAGCAAGCAAAAATCCTTAAGCGTGTAATCAAAATAATGACCAACTTAACACGATTTAAAATTTTTGTATGAAATATTTATTGCCTGCAAACAAAAATATCACCTCCTTTAAATCGAGAATTTTTTTTTGACATTTTTATTGCCATTTGAATTTCACATAATAAATTATGGTGTTTTTTTTTAAACGCGTAGGGATTTGCATGTCGCTCTTTATTTTATGTTTGAAATACACACTCAGTTACACATCCGTGTAGTAAAACTTACACAACATTCAATTTATTATGTTATTTCTCAATTACATAACAATTCCTTTTGAGTTGGTATCACAAAACCATGTGGGAAACAAATCAAATACCACTAAATGTATACATTTTAGTTGGGAAACTTGGTATTTTAATTAATTTGGTGAACTGGAATTGATGGTATAAATCGTACTATCATATTAGACGCTATGAAGAATGAAATATTCTCATCAAAATTTACGGATTTAATCAATAAAAGTTTGTAAGAATCTAAAGTCCCGAGATCATATAAAATATCAACGGTTATTCCAATTCCGAAAACTTCTAAGCCATCAAACCAATTAATAAACCACTTTAACAGCAATAATATACCAATCGATCAACAATCTGGATTTCGAGAACACCATTCATGCATTAAACTTAATGTTGGATCATTGGAAATCTGAAATAGATGACAATAAAGTACTAGCAGCAGTTTTCCTGGATTTGAAACAATCGAAAAACAAATTTTACTAAAAAATTAAGCAAATATGAAATACAAGGCGCGGCGTTTGAATGGTTCAATAATTATCTTCAAGAATGGCAACAATATACACAAGTCGATCTCTATGCCAATACCAAATAATCTCAGAGTACCGCAGGGATCTACTTTAGGGCCATTGCTTTTCATCCTGTACATCAATGATTTATTGGAAGATATAAAAAATTGTAAAGTGAATATGTTTACTGAAGACACCTTGATTACGATTGCAACACAAACCCTTAGTGAAGCTGTTTAGAAAATAAACAAAGATTTGGAGAATCTAAGGAAATGGCTGATGTTCCATAAGTTGGCAGTTAACATTACTAAAAGAAACTACAGTATGTTCAACAAGAGCGTGTACGGCATATCATTATCTATACTTAAATCTATAGGAACAAATATGGGTGTGGCTTACATCGGTTTTCTATTGATTCCTCTTGGGCGCTCTAAAACAAACATTAGTTTAACTGCAACTGTTTAGCGGATAACACATATGTGAAATAAATGAGTGCGATTTATAAAAAACGATCTGAAGCGGTGTTGCTAAGTGCACATCCGAAAGGACCAAAAATGTCGGTTGCAAGTGCAGCTAATTATATAAAAAAGTCGAAAACATTTGTACAGAAGAAGATTACACATTATTCAATGTATAAAAATGTTGACGATTTGCCAGATAGACAAAATCCGAACCACTACAAAAAAGGAGGATGAGGGCATCATACCGTTATTTGATGAAAATTCTTCGCTTACGCTGGATGCAGCTGTAGAAAAACTGGCGAAAAAATACTATTTTATCAAAAACAACCATGCGAAAGAACATGGCTAGGCATATAGAAATACTTTGGTCAAACCACTGGCAACACAAAAATACAGAGAAAAGCAACTATTTGATGTTTGTAGGGGTTTTAATGTTAAAAGGCGTGTTTGGCGAATTAAGCAAAGAAAAGGATTGTGCAAACTGTAGAGCACCCGCCCTAGAGCTCCAAGTATGGGGATCCTTCACCAAGCAAGGTTTTGGTAAATTAATCGTTTCCACACGGAACCTAATGCGCTTTTCATGAATAAAATTTGTTCATGAGGTTTGTTACCATCTATCCTGAAATAGTTTGTAGCGGGGAACTCTAATTGTATCTTACACCAAAGCCTACTCTGTTCGAAATTTAAACTCTAAAAGGGCATTACAACATTGGATTCGCCGTCTCACGCACCTAATTCCCTAAAAAGCACCTAAAAATTTGAGCGCTCTAGCGCGAGTATTCCGAAAGATATGGAAAAATCTAATACCACAGTATGCAGAGAAATTGGTTGATAGTATGGACAAATAGAGCCAGGCAATATTTAACAGTAATGGTGACTTTACTATGTTTTAGTTGATAGCGCCCTAGAAAATACAAGAAACTTTCATAATAATAACAAAATAAAAACGTAGTTTTATTTTTTCGTAGTTTTTTGCCGTACACGCTCTTGTTGCACATACTGTACGTGCTGATGTCAATAAAACCAATACTAAAATGTATTCAAAATATATTAGTAGATACTGAAGTCATTGAACGTGTGAAACAATATAAATACCTTGGTGTTATCATTGATGAAAAGTTAAATTATAATATTTTAACCCCCCCCCCCCCCCCTCCCTCCACTTTTAACCCAGCGGTTTCTGTAAAAATACATATAACCATTACAAAAAAATGAGAAACACCACAAGTTTTCTAAGCAGTTTGGTTTGGTATACTGATAAAAAGTTGGTCTACTCATCAAGCTGCAACGACTAAACTGCAGAAATTCAAATTTTGCTTTATATCTATAGTATAACACAAGGACTTATCGATTTGGCGAATTATATCACCAAATCGAAACTTCTGGAAATTCTCAGTAAGTGTATGTGTGTGTAAAGGGCCAACCATAAAAAAATTATAAAATTTAATATTTTCACGACCCTAATTTATAATGACATTCCAGCCATACTAGTCGCATCAAGTATGCCGTAAATATTGTTGAATATTGAATGACAGCGATTTGTTATGTCAGTAAGTGTTGACGCTGATAATTTTTATTACGAAGCCTCGTTAAACTTTTAAATTTAGATTAATTTTTGTATGGGCGAAAGCACAGAAACGGAATTTATCGCAAACATAATTACGTTTATACTTTTTTTTAAATTTTTGTATGGTTACCCAAGCCCACACTAATTTTATTTAAGAAGTTTGAAATTCGTCTACATTAATTTTTATTTAAGTTTTTTTTTTTGGTTTTTTAGACAAAATATTATTTTGTCATTGTAAATAATATATTGTCTAAAAAGCCGAAAAAAAACTTTAAATAAAATTAGTGTAGATGAAATTCAAACTTCATAAATAAAATTAGTGTGGGCTTAACACACACACTTAGGCTGCGTACTGATAGTCGGGTAAATCGTTTACTACGGTAAAAATATATTTTAGTGCAGATTTTTAAAAATATATTTTACTGCAGTTTACCACAGTTTTCTAAAAATAATCAAAACGAAAAATTTACTTAAAGTGACTTTGGTGATATAATTCGCGAAATCGTAAAGTTCTTGCGTTATACTATAGCTATAAAGCAATATTTGAATTTTGACAGTTTGGTCGTTGCAACCTGATGAGTAGACTAACTTTTTATCAGTATGCAACCAAACTGCCAAGTAAAAACTTGAGGAGATTCTCATTTTTTCTCACAAATATATCGTATCCAAAAAATTCAGAAGAGATTTATGCGAGGTATTTTACGAGCAGAAATTAGCGCACATATAAGTGAACTTCTGCTTGAAGTGGGATCCGCTTGAAACACAATATTTCAAAAAGCGATATTTCAAAACGTGATATGTAGCGACCCGCCTGATATAACCCGATCCTATCGATTTTTAAATAACTATAAACTGGAGAGCGAAGCGACGGGAGCGTTGCGACCCGCCTGATATAACCCGATCCTATATACTCTCGCTCCAATCGACTTTTAAATTCCTATAAACTGAAATTAAATTTCCCCTTCAACCGCCTGATATAACTCGATCCTAAACTCCTGCTCCTATCGATTTTTAAATTTCTATAAACTGGAATTAAATGTCCCCTTTTTCAGAATGTTCAGAACCCGACGAGATTCCTGACTGGTTCAAGGAAATAAGTGCTGAAGTGAGTGATGAATTCAATGGCCTAACCGATTGGCTTAGGAATCTCTGGAGTGTAAGTTAGCAAAACAAAGTACGAGTACCACGAACACAAAATTATGCACTCATTCCATCGATATATAAACACTGTCATTGACCGACCGCATATTGGTGTGTTCAATTATTAGATGAGTTACAAATAAACACAGAATGCGGAAATAAAAAAAATTAGAAAGAGGAAAGCCACCATCTGCCAAAAAATTAAAACATATAAATAAAGAAAAAATATTAAATTAATTTTAAGTAATAAAAAGGAATATAGTAAATTTTGCTTTTAAAGGCTATTGCTGGGAATATTTTCTTTTAGTATTGTAAAATTACATTTAGTTATATTATTTTGTAAGGTTTTTTTTGTTAATTTTTGGTTTTTAGCTTAACGTTTTGTACCACATCGCGCTTTAAAAGGTATGATATCAAACGGCCGAATGTCGAAGGGCCGAATTTCAAAGGGCCGAATGTGTCAATGGGCCGAATGCCGAAGGGCCGTATGTTGAAGGGCCGAATGTCGAAGGGCCGAATGGGTCGAAGGGCCGATTTTTTTTTTGTTTTTAGAAATATATTTTTTTTATTTTTTTCTTAATTTATTTATTTTTTTACATATCCCTTTTTCAAACAAAAAAAAACTATTTCAGTTCAAACCACACAAATGTGTGGATCAAAAATCATAGTATGTAATGGCATTTTTGATAAAAAATTTGGGTAAGATTTAAAAAATTACACCAAAAATTTCGCTTGTGTGGAAGTACAACCAACACAATTGTGTATATAGTAATACGGTTTCTTTTCGGACGAAAATAATTTTAAAAGGAATGCACAAATGCGTAAGTTGGGTCAAAACACATACAAAAATAAATTTTTGACATGGTACTTTTAGAGTACCCACACAATTGTGTGGGTAGGCAGGAAAAGGGATATACCTATTGGTGGTGCATGACAAAATTTTCCTTCACCAAAATGTACCGCTGATTGGATACGTGATGAAAAATAGTAAGATGCATAAATTCATAAAAAATTCATTTATGTTAAAAAAAAAAATTTACAAAATATTCAATAAAACAACAAATTTAAAAAATTATATTTCTAAAAACAAAAAACCAAAATTCGGCCCTTCGACCCATTCGGCCCTTTGTACCCATTCCCTTTAAAATATCGCGTTTTGAAATATCACGTTTTAAAGTATCGCATTTCAAATGGGACCCGCTTGAAGTATTAGGGTGGAAGTCTATTAACCAAAGAATACACTTCAACGTTTTGAAGTTGATGTTTTGCCTTGAAAACGGATATCTACCATAATACTTAGATTTAATGTTATACTCTAATAGAGAAGTTCATAACTATAATACCAGAAACGGAACAGCTTTAGTATCGCTTAAAATTTTTTTTGTCAGTCCGAGCGGCGGTGGCGCCACTTTGATCAAAAGCCGATTTTTTATAACTAAAAAAGGTGTGTGTACTTAGCATTTCTGTCTCAAGCTAGCGCTATTTATCGGAATAAAATTGACCTAAAATTTACAAATTTTACATTAACCAGTGATAAAATAACTTTTAATCATAAAATATTATTATATAATAAATTTATTATTTAAAAATAAATTAAATTTAATATTTTTTTCTGAATATATGTATAAACTTAAAAGTGGGAAGGGAAGGAAATGACGGTAGAATTGGATATATGGATACTGAAAATCATTTGATAAATAAATAAACTCTGAAAAAAATTCATTCATATAAATAAATTTGAAAAAGAAATTTATAGTTAAAAATGTTTAGCAGGAAATTCTCATCACCTGTAAAAAAATAAAGAGTTCAATTAAAATAAAATATAATTCAACACCAAACTATATTAATAAAAAATAAATATCACAGTCAGTATCACTTATACTAAAATCTAATTTGCGAACAATTTCAAAAAATAAATTCACCGCATCAATATTTTGATTTTTAATAAGTTTCCTAAACATATAGTCCCTTCATATCCCAGACTGTCGTAGGCCTTCCAACAGTCTGAGATTATTTTTGATCCTGGCAACATGAATTTTTTATCAACGTAACAAGTGTTTCCTTATCTCTCTTGTCCACTTTTGCAAGGAAACACTTGCCGCACTCTCGCTCAACACTTCTTAAATACCACAGAGGGCATCATGTGTCCTACGACATGATGCCCTCTGTAGTATTTCCTCTTTCCAAATTTGCTTTTGTCGATTATCCCGTGACCTCTTATTGGGCTCTCTTGCGTCAACATATATTTTTAGATAACTTATCTCACGTACTGATTCCAATCAGCAATGGTTGCGGAAGAGAAGCTATACTCTCGTTGCAACGACATAGCTGATTCCTTTACAAAGATTCCGTAGGTCATTAACATAATGTTTGATATTGTCAATTTGCTATTACCAAAACATGACCCATGTCTAACACTTTTACGCTTAAAACATTTCACTCCCCGTTTCATTCGTCCGTATTGCCAAAAGTATTGTTCTATGGTGGTTTTTACTCTGAGCTTCATCTCAGTCCCATAGTTTTGGCACACACAATTGCCTCTTAAAATGCCACTATCTTTTAAAAAATTATATAATACATTGTCATCTGATATGAGATACGTGAAAAAAAAATATTCACAACACCGTCCACCATTTTTATTATTAGGTCATACGGCAATGCCTTCGCTCTATCTTGATATTTTTTCACAACCGTTGCTACTAGATCCATTTTTGATCTAAAATAAATTGAAAACCGAAATTATAATTAAGTTTATACAAATACTCAAAAAAGTAATAAATTGCAGGTGCGAATGCGCATAACAAATATGAATATCAGGGTTGAAAGCGAAAAAGTGGCTCTGCTTATCTGAATGATTTAAATTAAAAATCGGATTAAAAGTTTCAAAATTTGTTTTAGGTGAAAGCAAATCTCAAAAATGACGAATTTAAATGACGAATTTTTGAATAATAATTGGATGTGACTTAATAAAATTTATTTTATTTATAAACCAAATATTTACATTTTTTATTTTATTTTCATATCATTTTATTTTATTTTCATTTCATTTTATTTTTTCAATCATTTAAAATTATTTATTTTACTAAAGATTTAAAAATATTTCATACGTTACAAATTAAAATTTATTTTATTTATAAAAAATCTCTAAGATGGCAGTCAATTTAATTAACAATATTTTAGTTAAAATTATAACCACCCAAAAAAAATTGTAGAAAAATTTAATCCAAAAGTAGAAAACATTATTAATAATATATAAAAAATTGAAATATGTGTAAGATGTCTGATAATGTTTACATTTTTGGTTAAAACTATGACCATTTTGAAAAAATGTCGCGACAGTCAATTTTGATTGCGATACTAAAGGTTAGCTCCAGAAACACTCATTATCGATTACCAAGATACAGTAAATCTTTTTCGCAGAGATCATTAGGGTATAATCACAGACGGCTAGCCTATAGTATCGCATCGAAAATTTAGTGTCTCGACATTTTTGTGAAAATGGACATAACACTAACTAAAACCGTTAACATTATGAGCGGCCACTTTATAGATATTTCAATTTTTTACATATTCTTTATAATTTTTTCCGCTTTTGGATTAAAATTTATTATATTTTTCTATATAAAGTTGATTTAATTTGATAAAGAATGCCATCTTAGGGTTATTTTTATAAATAAAATACAAAAATAAAAATTTATTTAAATATTTAGCGAAACATAAATAAATTAAAATGCTTAATTTAAAACAAAATAAAAAATGTTTGTAAATTTCGTTTATAAATAAACTTATAAATTTTAATAAGTTATATCGGTCATCTCATCAGACTGCAGTGACTAATCTACAAAAATATTGAAAATACGTTCAACTTACATACAAAGTATAATGACAATGCCTTAGCGAATTATTATACGTCGCTACGCAATTGTCGATCTCTTCTTCGTAAGCTCGATTTTTAATGTATTTGGTGCATACGTGCGATTTCTTTATGAAAATTTTGGGTTATTCTGGGTGAGCCCAGATATTGTTTTTACATCGAGGTGAGCTTACTAAGATGTTAGAAGTTTGGTTTCAAACTAATGAAACATGCTGGATATCACCTAGAATCAAAATTTTAATTAACTTTTTCATTAAAAACAAGAAGAGCAAAATAAAATGTACGTGAGATTTTATTAGCCTGAAGTACGCCTATAGTATTTCATATTATTTTGTCTTTCTTTTTTACCAATTAGATTTTGTTGATGTTTCAGAAGTGTACAAACAATTATGTTGTACTAAGGTGTTACATAAAATGGAATAAAAAGATTGCTGTATTTTAATTGATCTATGATATCATAAGCAGCTTGATGGCAAATGAAAAGTCGTGTAATAAATTAATGTTTTTAGAAAAAAAATGTACAGGGTGTAAGCCCATAACAAATTGTGTTTAAATGTAAAACCGATAGGAATAGTTGAAGTACAATTTTCACTAAAGAAAAAGATTAATTGAAAATCATTCTGTGTACAAACAAACGCACAAAAAATATGTGTGTTCTAAATAATTCGTTTAACATCTGGACCAACATAATGACCTTTTGGATTAGTTGTATTTAGATTAATGACTTATGTTTTATTGTATATTACACAAGTAAATGTTTTTATTTAAGTTAATTACAAGCAAATTATATGAACCGTATGTAGGAAGGAAATAACAGTTGTTGTTATTTATTATTATTTAGGTAAAGATGTTAGAATATACCTACATACGTACTATCAGCATTTACTTGTAATATGTCCATATTAGGAATTAACATAATAAAGATGTCACTTTGATGTCAATTAACTGTCTAAACATATTTAAACGTTTAAGCGTATTATATTTCTGACTCCAAAGTCTGACTTTAGACAAAGTTTATAGTATACTAACTCCTAACTTCAATGATAATTAAATGCCTGGCGTTGACGTCACTCGTCAAACAGACGGTTATGTTATAAATATATTTTAGTCGCTCATGTCTGACTTTAGATGAAGTTGAACAGTATACAAACCACGAACGTAAAAAATATCGAATTGTAAGCTTAAATGTCACTCATAAAACAGACGATAAAGTTAGTTTATAAATATTATATATATATAAGAATTAGAAGAATTATAATTAATAAAATTATTAACATGAATATGGAAACTTTTCTCACTTATTTTCTTATTATTAATTTTTATTAACGTATATAAAATAATAAATTCATATTAAAAATTATATCATATATAATAAACTATATAAAATCATTTTAAACTATATAAAATTTCATAAATATTAAAAATAAAAAAGATAAAATAAAATGAATTCATTCGTTACATTCGTTACGACTTGTTAGGCCTTTTCTGTTTTTGTTGCAGACTTCCGTTATAAATTCCAATATTTTTTTGTATCTTTTGAAAAACAATTGGCCTGAAATTAAAATTATTTATTTTATTTTTTATCAGTTAAAAGTAATAAAATAATTCTCATACCTTCCTCTTCAGCCAATTTGTTACCGGTAGCTTCAACCTTTTTAATCTATCCCATTTTACAATTTCAGCAAATATGTCATCCAAGAGTTTCTGTAATACAGATTTCGTGAAACCATTCACTTCCATTTTGGCGTCTCCTTTGAACGCATACTGCGTGTTTGCATACGCCTAATGGAAGAAAAAAAAAAAACAAACAAATATGTATTATTATTTGCTTGGTAACTATGAATAAAAAATGCATACCATGTTTTGAAAAAATTCTTCTTCTTCTAATTGTATTACCAAGTCATTCAATTTTTCTATGTGACTGGTATAAACCATGATGAATTTGGAAATTCTTAGAACGATTCCATTAGCATTTTCATCATCGTTTCATTTTGTGCAATCAGCTTTGTCCATATTTGACTGAATATGATCCATTTTTAATAATATGGTCTCGTTAAAATTTCGTCGCTCACCCACTTCTAATAACATTAAATTTTTAATCTCGGCAACTTCAATTAATAACGTCTCGTTAAAATTCTTCAGCTCAACTAACTCTAACAATGCTGTTTATAATAAGAGTCGTGTAGTAAGTGTATATCACATGGTTCGTTGAATTTTCGCGCTAATATTTGGGACATTAAAATCATCATCCAGAGGTAGGTTTATGATAGAAGACTCCTGTAGTTTGTCAAACAGGTTATTATAATCTGAAATAGTTCGTGTTTCAGGGCAGCTTTCGTCCAATTGTGGCGTCTGTAGCACTTCATCGTCCGGTAGTTCTGATGTGGTGTAATTTAATCTTTTGCTGCACTCAATATTAGCAGCTTTGATTGTGGCTTCAAAAATAATACATGAACAATAAAAAGTAGACAATAAACAATTATTCCAGAGGCGACATGATCTAACTTCGAAATTGAACAGAGCGTATCTTTTTTCATTCTACTTGTATTACTACAAACATATATTGATAGATTTTCATTTTGTAATTTAAAAAATAATAAAATGTTCTGGATAATGTCGTGGTCTTATCAAATGTCCCTCTTATTAAACATTTTGGACAACCTGCATAAGCATTATATTGCTTAACGCCGCAGACACTTGCTCTGGCCAGCGCGTCACAAATTATGGCCCGAATCTTGATCAAAATATTGGCTTCATTATGATTAAAATTATTTGTAATTTCTTTCATTTCACATACAAAAGGATTCAGAAATTGTCGAAAAATATAAGGTTTGTTTGAACCATGATATATTCCAATAACAAAAACATTAGTAATATCGATATTGATAACTCGGCCTATAGTACTAGCCAAAATGAATGCTCAGTGTTATCGCTAAATACTGGCAATCCATCGACGTTTATATCAAGATACAATGTTTGTGGCAATGATGCCAACTTTAAGTTATTTTGCTTTAAAATTCGATTTAGATTATTTTTATAAACCAACATGCACATAGACATTGTACTAAAAATACTGCTACAATTTTGTGACAAATACTTGTGAGTACTAAATCGCGATTCGTATGCCATGACTTTTCCGAAATGTCACAAAAAATAAGCTGACAATTTTAATAATATTGCCATTGTTTTTTATTATTGTGACTTATAAGTTTTCATCCAAAATATGTATGAGTTTTTATAATTTTAAAAACCTTATAATATATCTGATATAACTTAAAAATGCAGCTGCTGTAAACTGTTGTAAATGTCATAAATCATTTTAAAAAGAATTTTATGATCGTCCGTGAATTTAATTTGTTTAAGAATTTTTTCGGCTTTTCCGACAAAATATTATTTTAATGGACACCCATACGATGTTTACGACTATTTTAGTCGCAGAAACAAAGAGGCCATTTATTAACAATATTTCTACCACAAAAGTAGAAAAAATGCGCTCCCCTCCCCCAAACCTTTAACCCCAGGGCAATAGTGTACACAAAGATACACAAACCCTTACAAAAATGAGAAATCCCTTAGGTAACTTCTTATCAGCTTGGTTTCGTACTGATAAATTATTTTATTCGAATCGTAAATTTTTAGTGATTTCAATTTGTAGCAATAAGCTAATGTCACGAAAAATTGTCATTTTGTCGGAAACCACCCCCTGGAGAGACTGAAATTTTTTCTAGTTTTCTAGGCGTTTATGTTCGAGAGTCCATTGGTAAATTAGGAAAAAATGCTTTGAAAAATTTTAGTAATTCGGATAGAGAGTTTTTGTTTATATTATATTCAATAGAACACTTGTAAGAAACATTTTTACATAATATGTAATTTCTGGGTTGTCATATGGTTCAATAAAACTTCTAACATTAAAACTTTTAACGATATTTGAAGAATCAGGATTATTTGATTTGTTATTTAGATCGTTTACATAAATTGACTCAAAATTAAGCACAGTTATTAGACTCGCCATTACTATCGTTAGATTCCGATAAACTTTTTAATTTTACATCACCACGTGTTTGATTAATTGGATTTATTGTTTTTCGATTACTTTCTAAAATAATATTTAACCTTTCTTTATTAATTTTTGTAATTCTTTGTCTTAAGTTATTTATTGATTTAGTGCTCATCTTATTATCTTTTAGCAACGAAATCATTTTAAATTTAAGAAACCACTTGTCGCACGATTAAACAACTCACAAATTATTACAATACAAAAATGAAAATGTACTTACCTGTTACTCTCCAAGAAACACTTGTAATGCGCCAAATTATACGTGTGCTTGCTTTTTTCACAGTAAAACGGAAAATAAAGTTATTTATTTGAATACTAAACTCCGTCTTTCACGTTCGAACTTATGTGTTTGGCTTTAATATTTAACAACACTACTGAATTCATAGTCAAATTTCTGTAACGAGCTTTTAAGCCAATCGAATGATTGGTACATAGACCAGTGTTCTGTAATTAACATTACTTTTTGATATATGACCGACCCCGAAGTCAAAGTTCAGCATATTTTTACAGATTTCTGAATTTGACTTCAATGTTCAATCGTACTACTAACCATCAACCCAATTTTGTGAAACCAACCTCGGAATTCGGCGAACGATAGGGCGATTATGTCAGTGTATTATAATTTACTTCGATTTCTGTCACATGGCTGTCCCGAAAACCAATATTAAGATTAGTTTTTATGTTATTTGTATCTGACTTTAATATCCATCCTTAGTATTGAACATTCAAGTCAAATTTTTGTAGATCAGTTTTGAGTTCATCGAATAATATGTCTATTATGTCAGTATTCTGTAATCCAGTATCAAACATGGACATTTAATGAACGCCCAAGCCAAAGTTCTGTAACTAGCGTATTTGAATGTCAAATGATTGAATTGCAAGCCGGAATTATAAAAAAATTATTTAATCTTATGATAAGGTTGACTTCCAAGTCGGAATTTCACAAAATGACTTCCGTTTTAGTTATATTTCTAACATTAAAGACTAAAACACAAGTTGTACATTTGCGTTCCTTATAGATATACAATGAAAAGGCACAAAAGTCAGATTAATAACTTCAACAACAATCATAGTTATACGACTAACATTTTGAACATTTTCGACTTACTGGTTTACTGGGACAAGAGCGCCGGATTTAAATTTGCCGCCATTTTGTTAATACGAGTTGTACGGTGACTTTTTTTGACATTTGCCACGTACAGACCACGCGATTTAAGAATATGGAGAAGTATTCAAACGAACAACATTTAATAATTGTAAAAACACATTACAGAAATGGTGAAAGTTTTGCAAAAACAGTTTGCCCATTACGTCAAGTTTTCAGATGAATCGACAGTGAGGCGTTAAATTACAAAATTTGAGACCAAATTTGCGCTGGTGGATCAGAAGATCATTGTTCGTCGTCGTCCTTGTTGGTCATTCGAAAATATAGCCAGAGTAAGGGCATCTGTGGCCCAGAACTTCCATTCGGCATTAAATTGGTGCAAAAAATCAAGTCAAGGGACCATGCACAGCGCCGTGAATTTGCTGATTGGGTGTTGGGATATCGTTAAATTAATGCGGATTTTTCGAAGAAAATCATTTTTTCAGATGAGGCCTCATTTTCAACTCGACGGATACGTATATAAGCAAATCTGTCGGAATTGGGTTGCTGAAAATCCTCGTGATACTCAAACACTCAATGCACCCACCGTGAGTAACTGTTTGGATGCATTTTGGGCTGGTGGAGTAATTGGGCCGTATTTCTTTGAAAATGCGGTTGGAAATGCGCTAACGGAGTTGTGGTATAGCGAAATGTTAACAGATTTTTTGTGGCCGTATTTGATGCGGAGGACATGTTTTTCCAACAAGACGGTGAGACCTACCAGCTAACACACAGCACGTGAAACAATGGTGTTACTGCAGACTAAGTTTTCAGGCCGTGTCATTTCTCGATTTGGCGATCAACATTGGCCACCAAGATAGTGCGATCTAGGAAAAGGTGTATGCGAATAAGCCTGAAACAGTTGAACATCTTAAAGAGGAAATACGGCGCGTTATTGATGAAATACAGCCACATTTATGCGTAAACGTTATTGAAAATGTCAACAAAAGAATAACCCTGTGCCAGAGGTTTCGTGGTGGCCATTTGTCTGATATACAATTCACGTTTAATCGGAAGTATTTTGCTTTATGTTGAAATAAAAATGTTTGCTTAATTCAAAAACAAATGTGTTTTTCTTTAAAATTAAATCAGGCGCTCTTGCTGGGATACTCTTTACAAGCTGGAACTGAAGGGAAGTATTACTGCATTTTGAAATGTTAATCTTAAACATAACAATTTACGAATTTAACATATGTTTCATAATTAATAATTTACGAACAGTTTTCGAGTTCAATAAAAATAGTTAACTGTCATTGATTTTTATTTTTATTCTAGAGACGTTAAGATTTTAACTGAAAAAACCTATAGATCTGACTAATTGAAACCAATCTCTGGACAATTCAATGTTCAATGAAGTTCCGTTTTATTATTTTTTAATGATTACATGCGTTATGTTACACTCCAAGATCACACTTATCTACAATTGCAAAATAAATTAGTAAACGATATTCAGAAGTTTCGTATCTTATCTTGTATTCAAGATAAAAGAAGAAATTTTACAAAATATTTTGAGTAGGTCCAAACAAGGCGTGCGACTAATGGTTACTCGGAACATATGATATCTAAAGAGCGAAAAAGTTGTGATCCACAAGTCGTATCAAAGATGTTCGTCAAACTTTTTCAATCAGTGTTTAATCCAATAGAAATAGATAAATACATACGATCAAGTGATAGCATCAACAATGTATCCATACAATACAAACATCACGCTCTGATATACCAGCTCATTATTAAAATATTAAAAAAAATTTGGTAAGTGCTCTGCACCTTTTCGCCATTATTAAACCTTAGAACGCTTACACAATTTAGTTTATGCCGTTTGTAACCTAGTTTTAATCATACTTTCATGCTCTCAATAAATCAAAATGGAGAAAAAAATTCTGCTAGCTGGAACTAATTCAGTGTTAGGCTTTATTAAATGGTAGACTGGGGATATTGACGATATAGAAACAACAAGATATTGTACATCGCAATGTCAAATCTCAACTTGAATATGCTGTTAATATCTGGTATACTTTTTACAATAACATAATATAGAGAGTGTCCAAAAGAAATTTTTGGACGTTACTTAACTTAGAAGTATGGCTGAAAATATCACAAGTTAACGTGCAAGAACTACCGCCATACCTCACTGGATGTAAACTCTCCAATCTGACATCCCTGTAAAATAGACGAAAGCCATTCAATTCTCGAGTCTATTGGAATAAAAGCGCAGATCGGAACAGTATTATGAGTTAATTATGAGTTTCTATAGATAAATAAGCACAGGACATGTTATGGTTACAACGAACCGGTGAACATGATGTGCACAAGTTTTAACAAATTTGGCCATCATCAAATTGACCATCAGTAAACCATTTCTTTTTTCAAAAAAATGAATGGTCACATACTGCCATGAACAACATTCAAATATATTTTGATACACGAAAGTTAACAAAATTATATAAAAGTAAAAAAGGCTCAGTTCACAAAATAATATTCAACCACATAAAATTAGTTTGGAACTTTGGTTTGAAATGTAAATATTTAATTCATCAAAATTTCCAAAACTCCATCCGTGCAATAATGTTTTTGATAATCTTATATTTTTGGTGTAGTTTGTTATGGTATGATTATATACAGAGTGTCCCAGAAGTGGACGATCAAAAGAAGCAGATAGAGGAGAGCGCATTCCCAACAAAAACAGCCAAGTAAAGTTTATTCGAATTGTTGACGGTGCAAAACTTATTCCACTCTTATCGTATTTTTTAGTGAAATTGCATGAGCACCGACCAAAAAATTAATTTTAAAATAACAAAAATTGTTAATTGTTAAAAATTGTTAACTTTCTTTGTTAATACGATCTATGTGGAAGCGTGTGTCTTCCAATAAAATCATTTTTATAAACTATATTATCTTCTATCAAATAAAAACAATGGTTTTGTAAAGTCTTTTTGTTTCTATAACTTTTTTGTAGACGCCAGCGAGAAAAGAATACTACAAAAATTTGATCCACTATCAGACAAATATGCGAAACTAGTGCAGATTTTAAAATGGTGTCACTCACCGACAACAGAATATTCAAAATTTTGCGAAGCATGCTGTGTTTATTAAAAAATGCACTTAACAAGATTTTGAGCTTTGTTTTATTTCTGACAAAGCATCTATTGTCAGAAATACATAAAACAAAATGATGAACACAATAGTTGCTTTCCAATCGACCACCGCAAGTACTTATAACTACTTATGGTTTTTGTATTTACTAAATTAACTACTCACAACTGCTCTACCATTTTATTATGGGTAGTTGAAAGCAGTTACGATAAATTTGTACGCTAGGTGATTGTGTGTAGTATTTTTCTGTCAAAAATATAATTGAATGTCGTATGTGAAGTGCTAATACAATTTCGGTATAGAAATTTTTTTATTAAAAAGTTATCACAAATAAACTAAACATTTGTAGGTTATGTTTTGCTTTTGTAATTTTTTGTGCTTTCCTTGGAAAGCAACTAATAGTAAACTAAAGCTTGCTATTTTTTTAAGCAAATCTAATAGCTCGAATTAAACAAAATTCGTGGCATAAAAAGAAAACTATTTTATAATTCATATTAGTATGTAGTTCTATACATACTTGAACGTTTAAAATTAAAATATCAATAACCCTAGTGGAGAAATTGAAATTTCTTATACTAAAAATAAACTTACGATTTCATAGTAATTTAATAATAATTTTAGTATAATTTTTAAATTTAAGCAAAAATTATACTTGAAATTAGAATATAATGAAAATATTCCATTTAGTGTGACTGTCGATGTATGCGTATTGTAATTTTAAATCATTTCCATGTAGTTGTTTGTATTCGCGGACATGCCACGTCATCAATTCACAATTGACTATTTCACGCCATTGTTAATTCTAGTATTATCAGTCAATGAGTGTAGTGAATACTCGATCCGATAACATCGTTGCCAATAATAATCGCTTAATTTTGGATTCCGACTGGACTCGAACCAGCGACTTTTGGGATAATAATAACACTTAGCGGTGTACACCTTAACCACTGCACCACTAAAGCAATAACTATGTAGAATTTAATTCCTAACAATATATTTAAGTACACAATTAAACTTAAAATATACTTAATTTGGTTTATTTGATTTGCTGCAAACTACACCAGCACACCAAAATACAAAAGACCGCGAAATACGATTGCGATTACTAACAAATATATTTTTTCAGCACGATAGTGGGGTAGATGCTCGATCGGCTAGCAAGCAAGCAATTTGCTAGTCAAAATCCTGGATACTCAATCAATTTTACCAAGGAAATTTTAGTTTCAAATTATCCCCGTTGGAAATTTGTCAACGTCCATGTGGATTATTTTTCATGAAAATATACGTTTCTATTTCTAACTCTTTTTCTAATTGTGTATGAAAAAGAAAAAAGCTTAGTTTTTGCCGTTTTTTTGTGGTATGTTGACAAATTACTAATTTATGACAAGCCACATTTGATTCTCAAATGACGCGTACAGTGTCTGTTTATGAACAAAGACTAGTGTGAGACATGTACACAACCTCTTTCTTGACAATGTCATGAGCGAAACATGTATGACGAGTCTTCGATGTTTCTCATTCCATCACAAGTTTTTGAAAACAACGTAAGTAAACAAAATCGATAAAAATAAAATAGTTTACGTGTCATCTTCAGTCTGTCTTCTGTGTAATAATTTTTCTTTTAATATATAATTTTTTTTTATATATATATATGTAGTGTTGGGACATATTTTTAACATTTTATTTGTCAAATATGTTAGTAAACGTTTTGTAGTACTTTATATCAAAATTATTCAATTTTTAATTTATTTTATAGTTAAACAAATTTTACCGAAATTAAGTTTTATATTTAGAGTCATACTGATATGTCCCTTTTTCAGGCAGCTCCTTTATTATTTGCCCTGTTATCAGATCGTAACCAGGAGCTTTCTTTGTTTTTATGTTCTTAATTTCAGCTTTTAGTTCTTTCAATGTTACAGGCCTGATATCTTCGAAATCAGATATTCTGGGCGTATTAGTAGTGTTTTCGTAACTGGTCTGCCGACCTAGAGGTTGAAATGTTTCTTCAAGATGTTCAGCAAACAGGTCAGCTTTATCTTTCGCACTTCTAGCCCAGTTCCCATCGTTTGTTTTGATTGGGGGGATCTGCGTTTTTGGTCGTTTTAACCCTTTTGTTGCTTTCCAGAGGGAATAGTCGGTATCTTTAGTTGGGGCTAGAGAACAGAGATATTTTCCAATTGTTTCATTTTTCACTGCTTTTATGAGTACCTTAAGTTTGATGCACAAGTTGTTTAAGGTGGTTTTATCTTGCGGCGCACGTGTATTCTGCCATTTCTTTCGGGCTTTTCGTTTTTCCTGCACTAATTCTCTTACTTCTATTGGGTAAATAATGGCGTTTTCTTTCCTGGATGATAATTTGGGGGTGCATTCCCGTAAATTACTGCCGTAAATTACTGCACATAATCAATGCGATCATCAGGAAAAAACATGTGCCAATGCAGTGGAAAGTAGCAGAAGTAATAATGATTCCGAAACCGGGCAAGCCACCGAATGATAGAAAATCTTATCGGCCAATTTCACTTCTACCAACACTAGCGAAATTGTTTGAGAGGCTGTTGCTCAAAAGATTGAAAATAACCATAGAACAACGAAACCTTATCCCAGAATATCAGTTTGGTTTCAGAGAGAAACACTCAACTATTGAGCAGGTTCACAGGCTTACAGATGTCATTGAGAATACATTAGAAAGGAAAAAGGTTTGCTCTGGTATCTTCTTAGATGTGGCACAGGCCTTCGATAAGGTATGGCACAGAGGTTTACTCTTTAAACTACATAGAGATTTACCAAAACAATATTACATGATTTTAAAATCATATATAGAGAATCGCCACTTTCGGGTGAAATATGAAGATGAATACTCCGAGCTAAAAAAGATCTCGGCAGGAGTCCCTCAGGGTAGTGTTTTGGGACCAATTCTTTACCTACTCTACACCAGAGATTTACCTCATTTAAACGATGTTACCGTTGCAACATTTGCTGATGACACTGCAGTTCTCTCAGTAGGAGACACTATCGAGGAATCGACAACGAAACTTCAAGAAGCATGTGACAAAATCATAAAATGGACAAAAAAGTGGCGAATCGGGCTCAATGAATCGAAATCCACGCATGTGAATTTTACTAATCTAAAAGTCAGTTACAAACCTGTAATCATTAACGGTCAGCAGATTCCGTATGCAAATAAGGCTAAATATCTAGGGATGACCTTAGATACCAGGCTCAGATGGAAAGAGCGCGTTAAAAAGAAAAAAGAAGAACTTAATATCAAATATCGAAAAATGTATTGGCTGCTCGGGAAAAACTCGGAATTGTCAACCGAAAATAAATTGCTATTATATCAACAGGTGCTAAAGCCTGTATGGACTTACGGAATACAGCTCTGGGGCTGTACAAAGAAAACCAACACTAAAATAATACAAACTTTTCAAAACAAAGTGCTACGTGGTATAGTTAACGCTCCGTGGTACATTAGGAATGATGACCTTCATCGGGATCTAAATATCCCGACGGTCCAAGAAGAAATAAAAAAACTTGCAGTAATACATGGACAACGTATTTATCAACACGTAAATGAAGAGCTTCGTGGTATGTTAGACCCTTCACATGCAGTAAGACGATTGCAGAGAACGAAACCAATTGATTTAATGGATTAAGGACACCAAAGCAAAGACTACTTCAGTAAATAACATATAAATGGAGCTGGCCAATGGGCGTCTTCTCATTCACAAGTGACTAAATTAAGAAAGAAAAATTACTAGATGAATTGTATTCAGTTGTAATAATTTAAATAAAAAAAAAATACTGATATGTATTATTAACTTTTTTAATAAATTTGTAATAGTTTTCTTGCTTTAAATAAAATGTTTTAACTACAAATGTCAATCTCATCTCAGACGTTCATAATATGCATAATATGCTAAAAGCATGACAAAGTGATCTTTCTGCAAAACAACGCTTTCACCAGATATTGCTCCTTCCGACAACCACTGTTTCGGTCGCTAACTCATGGCCTGGCCAAGCAGCACTTCACTGCTTAAGAAGAAGCCATAAATTGGGTCGATTCTTGGATCGCCTCAAAACACGAGGAGTTTCTCTACGCGGAATTCGTATGCTGCGTGAAAGATCGGGAAAAGTCGTAGCTAACGATGGACAATTCTTTGAATAAAATACATTATACCAATTTCTCTGAATAAAGCTTGGAAGTTATAAAAAAAAACTAAAAGTTCATTTGTACCCCCAATAGTTAGAAAAAAAAACATTTTTTAAAATCTTATTTGACAGGGATTTACATTAAAGAAAGGAATCAGAAACAATTATTATCGAAAATTTTTAAAAAGTAGAATAGATCATCGTTGATTCTAAAACATATAAAAAATTAAATTGAAATACGAAAACTTATTGGAAGTCAAGAAAGACACGTCCGAGTTGGGCAAAACTTAATTAAACTCGAATTAAATACAGTATCTTGATGCAAGGTCCTTGTCTGCTTGAATGTTGATATCTAAGATGGTCCGAAGCTGAGAACCGATCGTAATCAATTTCTCTCCCTCGCTCTCTAGCCTTCCCTATGAAGGGAGCTTGCCGCCTGCACTGTAGTACTCCATCCATCTTGATACATCCTCCCCCTCCAGTTTCGACATCCTATTATACGAAGGTATCGTTCGGCGTCACCACGCCAGCATAGTTCCTCAACGACGTGCCCTTTATTTATCATGCGTAGGTGTGCGTACTTTGCAAAGTGACAGAGGCATATAACTCAATCGGTTTTGATGAATCGCATGATATCGCTGCAAAACAGTCTCCTGTCACGAAGATATTCTTGTAGAATGCAGAATAGTAGTTAAGATCCAACCAATGTTTATGAAAATTTTGTTTATTTTCGACGGCCAGACGGTAATGATCATTTCAGAATCTCGGTGAACTTTTTCCGATAATCTTTTGCGCCTCGATTGTTATGTCTGACTGAATAGTTAGCCACTGCTCGTAAATCTTAAGAGCTTGCGCGTTATTAATGTGCTGGTTTAGGTAATCTCTTGCTCAGTCTCTTGTGTTTCTATATACATTCAATATACAGTTCACACTTATATTTGAATATGACATGAACGCTGTTCATGTCGGTGCATCTGTAAGATCTAACTTCTAATATGCTGGTGGATCGTCTCTTGGAAATCATAACGTGATCGATTAAGTTTTCCGTTCTTCCATCATTCGATTTCCACGTTACATTATTGATTTGCATATGCGGAAAAACCTTACTCGATACAACTAAAGGTACATTATTGCCAGTTGTTGCACCAAATGTGGAATGTACTTTAAGCAATCATACCGATTAATGCATTGAAGTCACCCACGATGATTTTAATATCGTAGTGCGGTATGTGATTGATGGTGCGGTATGTTATTCAAATCAACAAAGAATACTCAAGGATGTATTCTTCAATTTATCTTGAAGGAAAGTCGGTGATATGTTGCTTCGCGCGCTGATATATGAGAACGCCAACAATAAATTCTCCTACGTTCTGATGGCCGCTGTGAATGAAGAGTGTAACCATTGGTGGTGTCATGAGTCCCACTCTCAGACCATGATGAACAAACATGTAAAGAGGTGAAATATTCCCATGTTTCATTTTCGTCTTTTTGTGCGCATTGCGTCACGTGTATCCAACAAAACGGAAATTTACATTGAATTTGTCGATTTTTCGATTAATTATTTAAATAAATCTGCAATAAGCGTATTTTTTTTTGAACGACTTTTTAATTTTTGATAATTACAGTTTAACTAAACACATTTTTATGGTTTACCCTTTTTGTTTCATTTTATGACCGAAATATTTGAGGAAATAAACCATCGAGAATATATTTTTCAAGCCGACGGCAAAATAAGGATAGAATAATTTGAGTATATATATAACATAAAACTATAGAATTGTTAATACATATGTTTACTAACAAAATATTATGTACCTGTCTGTAGCTATTATGAAATAATTGTTGTCTAAATATCTATTTAGTTGTGGTTTTAATTGTAACGAATTTATGAGCGTACCAATTAACAATTGAAATGAATTTCTTAGTTGATGTGGATTTCGAGATTGTTGAATGATTTATTTAAGTTAAAATAATTTTGATTGTAACTGAAAATCAGAAAATAATTAACAAATTGCTTCATCTATACTTATCAAACTTAAATAAGCTTTTTTATTTAGAAAAAAATACATTTATTATCCATTTATTTAAAAAAATAATAAAAAAAATCCGAAATCACATGTTTGGTGGATACAAGTGACGTCACATTAGCATGCGCAATATTCCACCTTGTTCTCTTTTCATCATGCTCTCAGACCATCTAAGCTCTTGTATAGTAAAGTGCAAGTACATCTAATGCGTAACTTTTTACCTGTTACGTTATGTAGGATTGCAGAGATATGTAGGATTGCAGAGTATAAATTATCCAAACGGATTACAAACTCCAAAATGATAATTTAAAATAATTTTTTTATTCAATATCAACAGAAATTAAAGCTTGTTTTACATTTCCAGAAAGACACAATTTTTGTGGCAAAAATAATGTTTATTTTCCTAAAATTACTCACATAGCGCCACAACTAGGAGAACACAAGTAACACTCGATTTAGTAAGAAAAAATAAAAGAACATACAATATTTTTTGTTTTTCTAATTTATAATCTTGAATGTTACGGCTGTGTTTAATGTGTGAATATAAATTCATTCGCCATTAGAATTTAAAAAAAAGAGTTATTAAGTCAAAATGAGCGATATGGAACCGAGAATGAATACACTTACCGCCCAGCAGCCAGAAGGTTCGGTGTCCACGTCTACCATTTATCGGGCTGTCCAACGATACAGGCAAACAGGTGCTTGCTAGGGAAGATATGGCCAAGACCGAAAATGTTATACTGGCTCCAGAGATGACCGTTTCATTGTCCTTGAAACTTTAAGAAACAGGTGCCAAACAGCTACCCAAACCCGCAATGCTATAGAAGAGGTCCGAGGAGTGCGAATAATTGATCGTACTGTGAGACGAAGGCTTAAAGAAGTCGTTTTGAGATCATATATTCCATCCAAACTGCAAGCTTGAGTTTTGCTCAAGACCATCGATTTTGGACTTTGTACTAGTGGTGTCGAAGACGAGAGGTGTGCGACATCATCAGGAGCTGAAAAAAAATATAAAACTGTAATTTAGATTTAACTATATATGTTATATTGTTTTCATTTATCTTGTTGTAGCTTATTGTATATAATATGTTGTATCTAATTTTCCATTAATTTCCGAAAGAGAAATAATTATCATTTAAAATAGTGGAAATATTGTAAAATGATTTAAAATCTGCCATTTGAATATGACAGCTGATTCTTGGTTGATAAAAAAAGCAATCTATATGATCGACAAGACTAGAAGTTTTTCGTTTTGATTGAAATAAAAATAAATCTATGGTAGAACTTCTATAATCTTCTTGACAGTTATAGTTTTGGCACATATTTGGTTTAGTAGAAAAATAATTATAAGTCGCTCTTCACTTCATTTTCGACACGAGTGCTGGAAACATCTTAAAAGTAGAAACTGGTCATTGCCGATATTATAAATTAATAAATATAATTGTGTTACGAGTTATAACGTATTAAAGTTTTATTTATTTTACCTTTGTAAAAACTTAACGTCTACTGTGTTACGTTTGGCATATTGAGAAACTTTAGTTACCTTTATATAAATTCGGGATATCAAAATCGTACCAAACAAGTGGGGCCATATTTTGTTCATAGGCGAGAATCGTTTCTTAGTGAACTCGATCGATGGAAGGCAAGGAGTATGGAGACGACCAGGTGAGCGGTATTCTCAATGTAATGGTGTCGGAAGCATGGTAAGACGGACGCTAACACGCGTTGCTGAGGAGCTAGTTACAAAAATTGGTTGTTGGTTTATTTTATTTGATTATTCAATCAAAGGAAATCCTTTCAAAAAGTAGCATATTTCCATTACCACAGTTTTTCATAATTTACCAATAAAATATTAGAATTTTGTTCCCGTATTTGATTCTATCACCTATCTTAGATATTCATAAATCATCATCTATTTAATTTTGAGCACCTTTTTTAACTTTTATTTTTGTTCCTCTAATTGTGCCGCTTATCTACACACAAAAAAATTGGCATGGAAGGTAGACGCTCTTAGATCCATAAACCGTTAGAAAATCATAAATGTGTTTAGTATTCTGACCGATCGTAATCAGATGAGAAAATAACATTTTACATTCCGGCTCGGGTGTAATTCGTATCCTCTACTATCTGATCCAAGTGCCAAATGCCGCCGAACGCAACAATTGCTCGATAGTCAGCGTAGTTCAAAGGAATATACAGAATATAGAATGCTCAATAAGAACTTCAAATATGAAATTTCCTTTCCTTCATATTCATGTTTAACGAATTTGTAATAAATCAAATCATTCATATGCATTGAAGTGAATTAACACCCGCATGATTTATTTGACTCGAGCAATATGTGAAATTGGGAAATGAATATGTGGACAACGGATCTTAGTTTTGTTGATAAATTTATGATCTAATGTTACAAAATGGGAATCTAAGTAAAAAACAATTGACAAAAATTTATTATTTCAATTTATTTCGGAATACTTGAAATAGAGGGTGGATTACATTGCGGCCGGTTATCGCTTGAAATCTAAGAAAATAACGGAAATAAAACCTAATAGAAATTAATGTATAAAAGCACGTTCATTTGGTGGTATTTTTGCTTTATACAATACTCGTGTATGTATTGTAGTATACAGTTGTACATATTCGTAGTCATTTAGGTCTGTGTGTTTGTTCATTTTGCGTTTGCACGTGCCTATTGACCATTATGATGTGGTACGTATGATAAACCACAAATAATTAAATAATTTTGGAAGCCATCAAAAAAATTATATGTGTTATAGAACAAAATAATAATGAAACCGATTTTTTGTGTCGTTTCTGTGTTCTAATTGGTTTTTGTTGAAAGTAGTTAACGGATTCCTAAATATATATTTAAAAAAAATTGTGTGTACAAAACAAACAACAAAAAAGTGTGTTAAGCGAGCTTTTCGACAAAGTATGGCAAAAAAATATGATATAAAATTGAATTTAGGAAAAAAAAAACACTGTACGAGTATACAGTACTTTACAAATGTTGTGCTGATAAGATGATTTCCCAAGAGTTTGATTCCGTTTTTCTGTTCTGTTCAATTTTTATTTATTTTTTGTTAGTTTGTTTGTTTCTTATATCTTTATTCTGTAAATGTTTATTTTTATTTTGTCTTATCATTTCTGGGTATTTTATATTTTATTCTACGTGAATTTTGAAAAACATATCCTCTTGCGATATTCATCTCTTACTTATGTTTTTCGTGTTTCATTCTATGCTCCTTTTGTATTCAATTTTTATGTACTCTACTTCTTGCAATATTGCAAACATTTCTACTAGATAATATGTTTCCAATTTTATTATTACATCAACAAAATATAAATTTGATATTTTCAATAAAAATATCGAAAATCCAAAAATAAAAACAAAGCCGGAAAGTTATAACTCTGTACGTATACGGATGTGTGTGTGTATTTCTATACAAAGAACAATTCCATGTATGTATGTATTAAATAAAAAATAGACGCGATATAGTATTTTATTCTACTCAAATAGCAACAAAAAATTCTAATCCTTACACTTCAAACAGGAAATATTACGGTTTGAATTACTACAGAATTTTCCGTTTTGCGTATAAAAAATTCCGAAAGTAATGTTATTTTAAATTGATATATTACTTTTGCGATGGGTAATTTATACAAGTTATTGAATTGGATCTACATAAGTTGGTTACGTTTACTGCATTGGTGCGAGTATTATGGAGTATCCCAATAATGTTTGAAAAGCAAACGCTATAAATACAATTTGATTGATAACAGTTATCTTCACCGTACGTAATTAATAAAACACGAGAACATTTATAGTTGGAGGTGAGAGTCGTTTGTGGAATTAGTATATCTTTTTGCACCAGTCTAATAGGTCGCGCCAGACAATAAGCAACATTATAGTGCGCTTTGTATAGGTTCCAGGTTTCTCGTAATTTAATACATGGTGGGTGAACTTCCACTGATTGTGCAGATAACTTTTGCCATTTTCATAAAAAAATGATATTTCTACTAACAAAATTATGTTATTATCATAAGCTCAGTAAGGTTAAAAGCTTTCAAGCTCACAATGTCACGAATGTTACAAATTTTTACTTTACTCGTATTCAACAAAACTAAAGTTTTTTTAGTGATTTATAAAAAATATTTTCCTATACTAATTCCCAAATTTTTTATTTAATAAAATCGTCAAGTCCTATTGATTTGAAGAGTCCTTTTTGTAAAGATAATTTCTGAGTCAAGAACTGTGGGCGTCCAAATGTAATGACTGGTCGTTTCATAACGCCTTGTAAATTTTCAGTTGATGATTTTGATATTGGCATAAAATGCGGGAGACAGGCTATGATCTTCAACTACCACCGGCTGATTGATTAGAATGTACAGCCAAGACTAAACAGGGATATCGGATACGCCGGGCCTACTATACACTCTTTTACGCATAGCAAGATGGAGGGATAGGAAAGGTTGTTAAATATGATAGACTTGATCAGGTTACAGATACCTAAGTAGTTGCAATAATTGGTAAAGTGTTAGTTCGATAAATATTTGGCATTTACTAATATAACAACACAGTAATAAGCAGGAAAATGTTTGCAGGAAAATGTAGAAATTGCATCCTAAAAACTTAGGCCATCTATAAATTTAAATTGTAAAATAATTAAAAGTTAGAAGTAGAAACAGCTTCGAATATACTATGTCTATTAATCAATTGAACGATTTATATAATTTCTGCATTACAACCTCCAAAACCAATCAGTATGTTTAAGAAAGTAATAATGAGTCGAAATTATAAGGTGAGAAAACTTAATCTAAAAACTGAAAACTAAATCTTAAAACTTAAACAATTAAAAATAATATCATATACATACATATCGTCGGTTTGGGGCAATTGTCACACCAGTCAAAAATTATCAACTTTGAGATATTCGAGTAAAAATCCTTTACATCTAACAATCTTTTGGTATAGTATATCACTTCAAAATTACTCATAGTTTCATCTTAATATATAAAAACGTTGGTGCGTATGTACATCTGACCATCACGGCTGAACCACTGAAGCTATCCAACTTATTTTCACACCATATGTTGTTGAGGTGCTCCGAATTGTTTTTGTTTGTGTTAGACCCCCCCTGGGGGGAGGGGGGGGGGGTTCTTATTTATGGCTCAAATTCACATTATAATATCTAAATAAAAAAAAGTTGATGGTAAACTTTCAACCCGACAGGGTTGCGTTGAGGTGATGATATTTTCTAAAATGTAGTTTCCCCTATATATAATTTCGGAATTGATCGATATCCACTATATCGTCGATGGATATCCACTCAAACAATAACCAGAACGGTATTGAAATAGATAATAGATGGGTTGTACCTTATTGTCCTCTTCTGTAAATATGATCACAAAGGCAGCGACATGGCCGTTTTTGCTGTCCAAAATGGTAATAAAACTGACGAAGTTGCGCGTTACCAAATGGGCAAGTATATATGCAGTAATGAAGCAGTCGGGCAAATCTTATCCTTTCCTATTCACGAAAGAAGTCTAGCTGCCAATCATTTGGACAACCATCTTGAAAATGGGCAACGTGTTTACTTCATAAAAGCAAATGCAGTTAGTTGAGCAGAAACACCACCAAAAACAACGTTAACGTAATTTTTCAAATTATGCCAACACCAAAGCGGTTTTGGATGTTTCGCTAAAACCATATTTTATTCAGACGTAACAACTTACATTTAATGGAATACGTCTAAAAAACTTGGTAGTTCTTCTTTAGTTCTCATTGGGATTCAACTTTTACCGATACTGTTCTCGGTTCTACTCCTCATCAAATTCGTTCTTTATTTTCAATTATATTCACAACATGTTTTCCACATAACCCAAACGAATTATGGGAGAAATTTAAGGAAGCTTTGAGTGATAAAATTTTACATACACAACCTACAATTCATGGAAATCCATTTTTTGACTATACACTAGCAATGTATAATGAATAAAATTGGAAGACTTCCTCATTATTTCATAAGAATCACTAATTACATTGAGATTATTGGAAATTGTTATTTCTAATGTACCAAGGAGCATTCACAAGACTATGTAGTACTTTGTTTTGAAATTTTGAATGATCTTCACTGTAATCTTCCTTGCGCAGCCCCAAAGCTGAACACCATACGTCCAGATAGGTTTCAGGATCTGTTTATATAACAGCAGTTTGTTGTGCGTTGTAAGTTCGGAGTTTCTTCCAATAATCCAGTGCATTTTTCTGAATTTTAAATTCAGTTCTTGCTTTTTCTTTTTAACATGCGCTTTCCACCTGAGTTTAGAGAATATGGAATTTGTTGCGAATTCAATCTAATCGGAATATATTTAAATTTCCTATTTGTAAAGTTGATATGTGTTGATTTCGATTCGTTGAGTGTTATTCTCCATTTGTTTTGTCTATTTATTCACTATATTAACAGCATTTTTGCTGTTAATTTTTGCATTTCAGCAATTTTGTAGTTTCCTGGTGGTCTCAACAATACTAGCATCGTTGGTCATACCCGCTGTGTCATCAGCAAACGTTCCTATTCTAGCTTCTTCTATGCCTGGTAGATCATTTGTATACACGAGGTATAATACGGGGCCTAGAACACTGCCTTGTGGAAGCTCTACCAATATTTTCTTGAGTTTAGAGTATTCCCCTTCCTGTCTCACCTGGAAGTAACGGTCATTGATGTAGGACTTTAGAAGTTCAAAATGTTGTTTTGGCAAATCTCGTTGGAGCCTAAATTCTAGACCACGGCGCCAAACCTTATCAAATGCTTGGGCTGCGTCTAGGAATATTGCTGAGCATACTTCCTTTTTCCACCGCCTCCTCAATTGTGTCGGTAATCCTATGTACCGGTTCTATCGTTGAGTGCCTTTCTCGGATCCTAAATTGATGTGCTGGTATAAGATTTCTGCTCTTCATAATTTGCTTTAATCTCTTGAGAAACAATCTCTCGGAAATCTTGGATGTTGTTGTTAACAAAGAAATATGCCTATACGATATTTTGTCGTTTAGTGATTTATTGGGCTTTCGACTCATTATGATTTCCGCTACTTTCCACTGTCTCGGAACATAACATAGTCTAAAGATAGCATTGATCATGTGCTGTAGGTTTTTTTAGTGCTTTTTCTGGCAGAGTTTTGATTATTTGTCCCGTTATCAAATCGTATTCAGAAGCATTTTTATGTTTGAGGTTTTCTACTTCTTGTTTGATTTCTTTCAGAGTAATTGGTAGCACGATGCCTCATCTACTTTACTCATTGGTGTTACATATTCATTATTCGCTTGTCCAGTTGGTGGTTTGAAGGTATTTTCTAGGTGTACGGCAAACAGATCAGCTTTTTGCTGCGAGCTCAGGTTCCATCAACCATTCTAATAGGTGGCACTTGCATTTTAGGCCTTATTATCCTTTGGTGGCTTTCTAGAGGGAAATGTCTGTGACAGGTTTACCTGTCACATTATTTAGGAAGCTTGCAACTGACTCATTCTTAATCTCCTTTATAAGTAGTTTAAGTTTGTTGCACAAGTTGTTCAGGATTGTTTTGTCTTCAGGGACTCTAGTTCTCTGCCAAGTCTTACGAGCTTTTCTTTTTTCGTTAACCAACTCTCTCACTTCAACTGAATAGTCTATTTTTTTTTTGTAGTATTTCTTGTTGATCAGGAGTACTTTCGAAGGCCGCTTTAAGCACACTTTCAATGAGTTTTTCCAGTTCTTCTTCTATCATGTAAGCGTTCGATATCTGCACCTGTAGATTGACGCTTTCTTCGAATTGCTGTCGAAAGTATTCCCAGTTGGTTTTGTTATTTGTTAGTCTTGGAGGGCTTGCTTTCCTTATTACCGTGTCACTCATTAAAACTAGAGAATGGTGTGACGATAGCCCTCTTTCAACTGCTAAGTAATTTTCGGAGATTGTTCTTGATGTATAGAAATCCAGAAGGACAGACATTTTATTTGGGTCCGTAGGCCAGTAGATTGGGATGGCTACTGGAGTGAAGCTCACATTTTAATGTCCTGCCTGCTTCAAATAGTTCCCTTCCTTTGGGACTAGTTCTATTTGATCCCCAGAATATGTGTTTCGCGTTAAATTTGCCTCCAATAATAAAATTATTCCCAAGCGATTTCAGAAGTTCTATGTAATCTTCTTTTTTTGGGTTATATCTGGGTGGACAGTAGATTGCTGATATACTATAACTCTTGTTATTTTTGGTCTCAATAGATACAGTAGCTACTAGCAGAGCTTCCTCCTCTATTTTTAATTCATCGTAATTCTAGAGCTTGATAGCACTTGTAGCCACGTATTTTGCCATACGAGGTTCTGGTAAATTGGCTTTCTGAGATTAAGCATATATCAATTTTTTTGTGTTTAAAAATACTTCTAATTCTGAAATGATATTACATATTCATTTTGAATTTTTTTGTTTAAACAATATACAAATATATTCAGTTTTAAAATATTTATTATATGAATTATTCGCTGCAAATATTGTTATATTTTATTTTACAATTTTTAAATTTTTTATAGTAGTTAAAGATTTTTTTAAACAAATACATTTTACAACGTTGTTTAAGTTTGGTATTGTGGTATTTGTTCTTTTTTTATATACCTTTCCTATTTGTGCAAATGATGAATGTCCATATTTGCAACAAATTTTGCTGGTCAAACAGTAGTAAATAAACAATGGAAAACAATTTCTGATGCAACAAAATATAAAAAATAATAAAATTTTATAGATAAATTGTTATTAATAAATTGTTTTAAAAAAAATGATTTTTTAATAAAAAGTTTTGAATTTAAGTTTTTATTTACTACCGTGATATCTAAAAGATGGTAAAATATTCGTATGTGCCATTTCTTCGAACGTAATTTTATTTTATGGCGACCTACGAAACTATCTCACAAGTCTACGCAACCCATATAGTCATACACAAATGAGACAGCTAAGTGACCATGTAATAGTTTCTAAATTTAGAATTAGGTTCCTCGTAGTCGGATTTATATATAAAAAATTGTTTTATAAGTATCAAACGCCTCCCTGATACTTAATTAATTACAATTAACTCTCATATTTTTATAAAGTAAAATTTTTACCAAAATTAAGTATAACAATGAATTTTGATTTAGTTTTAAGCGAAAACCTTTTGATTGGTTATTTCTTAAATCTTTAGGATCCGGAAGGAACTCCGGATGCATAAGTAGGTCGACTCATCTAACCCATAGACTACTCACAGATTCAGATGTACTTTTAATGTTTTAGCTGTTCATATAGTGATTTACAGCAAATCGAAAATATTTTTTATCTACTTGGGCTGAAAATGGTAATAATAAAAGTCTTAATATTTTATTTCACTACAACATTAATATTTAAAAAAAAATCGCATTTTACGTTTGTAACGTAATGTTTTTGAGAATACGTTCGTCATTAATAGTCAGTGGATTACCACAGCATACGGAGCAAACTTGGTGTTTTAGACAAAGACAGAAGAGGTAAATAAGAGTGAGTTCCGGTTATAAAAAAGAGTGATGTGTTCGATGCAGTCTGTGAACATATAAATTTATTTCTAGTTATTGAATCACACTACTGCCGACAAAATATTTAGAAGGAAATTCAAACACTGCTAAAATGTACAGACTATTTGTTGAATAAATGGAAACTAACTCGCTTCATCACACCGTAACCGTGCGGCAGTATCGCGATATATTTAATGGAAATTTTAATTTGGGATTTTTCGTCCCAAAAAAGGAACGACACGACGCATTGTATGCATAATGTATGCATTTGGAAATTTGCCACCCAAGGAAAAAATGAATTCAAAATTAATTCATGAGAGACATTTAGCAAATACAGATGAGTCGAAAAAATTGAAAGACCTGGATAAACTCGAAGCCCAGCAAAGTGACGGGAAAACCATAACCGCTGTTTTTAATTTTCAAAAAAAATTCTAACTGTACCTCAATCAAGTGCCTCGGTTTTCCACTATAAACGTAAATATTTTGTTTATAATTTTAACAGTAACACTGGATTCTGTTTTGTATGGCATGAGACGCTAGGAAATAGAGGAAGTACTGAGGTCGCCAGTTGCTTATGTCATTTTATTAAACTGTACTCGTCTAGTCAGGAATCTAGATTTTGGTCGGATAATTGTCCAGGGCAAAATAGAAATAAAATATTGTAGTTTTTACGCCTGGGCTTCCAAAAATTATAATATTAATATTTCCCATAAATATTTAGAGAAAGGACACATCCAAAACGAAGGGGACCATGTTTTGAGCGAATGGCTAAAAATCAAGAAATTTTTGTACCGGAACAATGGTATCAACTAATTAAATGCGCCAAAATTAAACTTATAATGTAATCGAAATGAATTTTAATGATTTCGTTGATTTGAAATCACCAGCAAAAAAACTTGAATTTTATTAAAAACAATGACAGTAAAAAACTTGGCACTAGCAAAATTAAACACATATTTACTGACCGAAATGATTCTAAGTCATTGAATTACAAATGCGAGTTTTCAGATGAATTTAAAACAATTACCGCAATTAATTTGGTTAAAGAAACTAAATATAGAAAACGAAATGCAATCAACAGTACTTTACACTTTGAACCCCAAGCATATAACAGCCCTTTGCACATATTTGAAGTGACATGCAATGATCTTGCGGAGCTTTGCAGTGAAAAATGCATTAACTCAGCGTATCACGGTTTTTATAAAAACCTAACATATTCAGCCGTTGATTTGCAGAATGTGCAGAATGAAGAGTTTTGTGATATTATTATTTGTGATACAGTAAAGATCCACTTATTTCATAATCACATAACGCAATAATTCGCATAATGCAACTATACACACGTAACGCGACGACCTAATTCGAATGGTATAAAATCGGCCAGTTTCATTTACGCATCTGTCAAAAAAATTGTTTTGATTATATCCCTTTTCTTATCAGAAAATTCTTCTTCTTAGTTATTAAAATTTAAAAAAATTAAATGGAACCTAAAAAGAAAAGATTGGGACACAACAACAAAAGCTTTAATCAACTTTATCGAGACTAACCTCGATTTAGTTAAACAAAAATTAAATAATAGTTTGTTTTACAAACAAATCGCTAAATTATGGGAAGATGCTTGTTACGGCCATCGAACTAAAATAATAAGTAAGAAGGTTCAGTCAGTTGCATTTCAATTTTTTCTTAAGCATTTTCAATTCCCGACTCAATTTCACTTTTCTCTTTGTCATTTTTTACATTTCAATATAATACAACTGCAACACAAATACGTAAAAGGGGCTCGTCACTAAATTGATATTAACACATTCACAACAATTACAAATTAAACGGGATGCATAACCTATCGTTTGAATCTACCTTGACCCTACGCAATTTTAAAATTGTTAACCTAGATAATACCGTGAACCGTTTGAGGTCCAAATACACTTGTATAAATAGAACTATGTATGTATGTGTTTGGCTATATATATTTCACACTTTTAATAAATAATTTGGTTGTAAAAAACACAAGAAGCCAAACTTTAATAATTAAACAACACGAAAAATCTTAAATTTATTGATAAACAAAACTTTTTTGACATATAATCACCACACGACGACAAGTTGATCGCGGTGAGAGTGGTGTATAAAAAATTCGATTAGTATCAAGAATTTAACAAATTGCAAGTAATCGAAATTTTCATGCGAGTTTTTTAATCGAAAATTTTCGTACGAATTTCAAGAATATGCGCCATGATTGTTTCATTAAAGTTATTTTATTTCATCTATTGAAACTATGTTATCGTTATTTGACACGGAAAACAACTACATCATTCCGAGGTAGTGTATTATGTATTCGTGATATTATAGTGTATTTTGGACTGAAAGTGTATTACAAGTTCTTTCATTTCGATTTTCTCATTAAGGAAATATTGAAAAACAATTTAGGTAGTCCAAAGTTAAACAGCATATTTATTGACATCTTTATTTGTCACAATATTTCAATCCATAATATTTCATTCATTCAAGTCCAAACTACATATTACTAAAACAAAAATATTTGAGCGATTTTATTACTAAAACACTTATATTGCCTCCCCTAAAAACATGACTTTTCACTTATCATATTCTCATTTTTGTATGATGATATTTTTATTATACACCATGACGATTTGGAGACAATCAACCTGGACAGTTTGTTTCTTTCTATGGATTTAGCGGTTCACCTTTGTTATTGGTAATTCACCAGCAAATGTCAAGAATAATGTTACACATTTTGCATCTTTCCATAAGATACAACACTTACTTTAACGAATTCTATTGTAGTCATGTTCTCCTCCACAAAACCTCGAGGCTTATGCTTTACAACACGTTCGGCTAGTAACTTGCATGAATCGTGGTAGGTCACACTTCTTAGTACATTTCGTAATAGTCGAATAACCACATTTGATGAGCTTCCCAAAAATTTTTCTGATAAGAAGATACGTTTATCATTTTCTTGTCCAGAAAATAGTACAATTTTGAACTATTTTAAAAATCCTGAAATTCCACTGAGAACAAAAGAATTGTAACCCCATTTATGCGGTTCATTGCCATGTATTGAAGTAAATTGTACCTTTTGTAGAGCACATCGTTCATCAAAAGAAATATTGTGCTCAATTGGAATATTCTGGCAGTTTTTAATGAGAGCATATATTACGGGTCGTATTTTGAACAGGCGATCTTCATTTGGATTTGTGTGGTACATTATTATCATTGCGATTGAAGTGAAGAAAGTTACGAATCTTTTTGAAATGGTTTCCCGTATTATGTTATTATCCCAGTATTGCGACTTGCAAGCTTGTTAGTTGGTGCACGGAAGTTAAAATACACACCCCGAAGAATTTTATCATTGCTTAGTAATTTGATTCGCGAAAGATATCGCCTTTTAAATTAGAATCGAAGAAATAATTAAAAATTTCATGAGGCGTTTATAGTTAGAGAACTGTGGTAGAGATTCATCACCATTTGTGCTATAATGGTTGAAATCCATTTTTAGCCTAGCTGTTATCTTTTGTCACTTATAAAATTGAATTAAATTACTTTGATAAAGACACTTGTAAAAATTTTTTTATAGTGACAATATTTTATTTGTTTTCAGGAATATCGATTTCGAAAAATATTTCTTCTTCAGTTCCTTTTACAACTAAAACCTTGCAAATATATAATTGTCTGAAGAAACATCAAAATGTTTTACTTTCCAAACCGTATTAACTCAAAAGACACGGGAATTAATAAGCACAAATTTCTACCCTATTTACTTTTAGAATTACTTCGAATTTTCGAACTAATTTAACATAACTGGTAAATCCCTAAAAGGAAAGTTGTACATAAAGAGTAGAGCGAGAAAATATTAATTCATTTAATATGAGTATAAATCACTAATGCATCTGTATTTAGTGTTGTCACTGTGTGATGTGTTGAGTTTTAAACTAATTGAGTTGGTGTTTTTTCAAGACTATGGTTAACTAAAAACCAGACTAAAACACATTAAAAATGGATAACGAACCGGCGAATAAAGAAAAATATATGAAATAGTAATAAAAAATGAAAATAAATAGTAAAGAGAAAAACTATAAGAAAATAATCATTTTTTTCCATTTAATTAAGCGCTTACAGAATTTTTTGTTGTGTTGCTTATTTTTCCCGGTTTTTTATTATCATTTCTTTTACAACAAGAAATAAAATTATAAAGGAAAATGTTTAAGAATAACAAATTTAAGAAAGCAACAAATATTAAAAAAAAATAATAATTTAATTTTTAACACAGAAAAAAAAAATTAAATGAAATAAGAATTTGAAGAAAATAGGAAAAATTAACAATAAGATTGCGCTTCTTGTTTTTCCTTTTACTTAGTATTCTACTTCAGTACCAATGAAAAATGCATTGTTCATATTGTACTCGTACGTCAGTTTATTTCGTATTTTATTTATAACGAAATAAAAATTTTATTTCTTTTACTTGTGTGTAGTTTTAGTTTTCAATTAAAAAGAAAATGTTTTTATTTTCTATTGGGAAAACAAAAATCAATAAAATAGCAACACCAACAAAACGTCATAGAAAATTGATATAATTTGTTCGATTAAATTCTTTATGTATTGTTTTCTTATTTATGTAATAATAATAAAAGATAACAAATAAATAAAATAAAAACAAGCTCAGACCAAAAAAATTATTGTTCATAAAGTTTTGTTGATTAATGTACAGTAATTACTGCAAATATTTATTGAATGAGCTTTAAGTTAATTATTGCTGTGCTGTATTTATATAATTTTTTTTTTTTTTCGTTGTATTTTATTTCGTTCGTTTTAATTATGGTTTTTATAAATGAATTCTAATTGTTAATTTATTGATTCTCTATTGATTTAAAATAAAATAATGGCAATGAAACTAATTATTTTTGTAAATGAGATCAATCTATAATTTATGTATTTATTTATTTTGTTACTAGATTCTGCTGAATTGTGACCAATGGATTATTCTATAAAATTGTTAAATGCGATTTATTTAGTTTAAGAATAATATTTTTTATTGATCTGCAATTGACTACGTGCTTTGCAAAAGACGAAAGAAAAAATTATTATTTTTTCAGTATTGGAATTCGAACGGTTGTTAGGGTATTTGTATCAGTGATAACAAGTTTGTTGACAAACCATGAAATGATTCAATTTTTTTTCTCAAATGGTCATTGTGTGCTGATATGATAAGTTGTGCAGTTTGTATTCTATGAATATTGGATAAAGCAGGAAAGACGCCCATCGCTATCTATTTTATTAATATATTATCACATTTTTATCGAATCTGTTATTAACAAAATGCAATATGTAACAATAAAATGTATGTTGTTATTTACATTATTTTTATATTCTGTAAATTTATATTATAGATTATTAATAAAAAACGTTTATATTTATTGTGAAATTGTTTAATTTTTATTTCGATGAAATTTTGTTCGAATATTTCCGCGACTCCTACTTGCAGAGATTTATAAGGTCATTATACTTATCGTCTGATATAAGTGTTGTAAGTTTACCTCATACTTAGTGAGAAGTAATTCAGGAGGATCAACCAATTACTTTTGTCTAACGAGAAACGACATAATGACAATTAAGATCGATCCTTACATTGATCTCTGGAACATCAAGCTCTGGTACATTAATCTCCGGCACACCAAGCTACGACCGAAGAGCAACAATTTTAAATTGTTGCTTTGCTTGACTTTATCAAAAAATGCAGTGAGCCCGCTTTCTATGTTTAAAGTTGTAGATGTAGTACCCTCTAGAAAAAAGCAGATATTACATCTGCTTTTGAAAATTTCTTTTATAGGTGTAATATTCCATTGCGAACCGTAGAAACACCTCATTTTAAAAACTTGATTAACAAATTGCGACCATCGTTCACAAGATTAATACATAATCGGCGAGTCATATCAACCACTATGCTAGAAGACACATACAAACGGTGTCTATTAAATGAGAAGGAGAAAGTTCCAGCGCATTGTACTCATGATAGGGGAAAGGAATTATATAATACTGAAATATACGCAGTTGTATCGGACAATTCGCCGATGTCAGTGGCGGCGCGTGATTATTTTGGGGACTGAAGCAAGTTTAAAATAAAACCAAACCAAGATATTTTCCAAATTAAAAATTATTTAAGAATCGTTGTAAAGACAAAACTTCAATTGTAAATCTATCCCAACCTATTAACAATTCTGGGTATATACAAAATATCCACACTAATCCTCATCCAGCCATCTTAATTCTATGCAGCTAATCTTGCAAAATAAAACTGGATTGTTAATAAAAAAAATCTTTTATTTCAAATAATCTTCATTTATACAGAATATTTTTAAGTCTTATGTATATCACATTAAAATAAAGATCAGTGCATTTAAGGTATTGTTAAACAATAAACGTATGAAATATTTAACTTTCTTTGTTCTGGATTCCTAATTGACGATCCTTTAACTCCAAAAGTCCTATTTTTAATTTTAGTTTATTATTTCTATGTTTTCTCTTGTGCTCTGCTTAATATATACAAGGATTTTCTTCTTTTATTGCGATCGATTTTCGTAATATTTTCATTTTATCCTTCTTTAATTCGAATGTTTTTTTTTGTTTATTTGAGAATTTCACCCAAATGAGTACCGACATCTGACAAACTGTAATTTACTGTATTGTATAATTTTTCTCAATTTTTTGTTTGATGGTCTAGCAGAGTGAGTCGGTTAGATGAGTTGTCCTATTTATCAACAATTATATTTTTATTAAGAACATTTTTTGTACTTGTTGTTGACAAAAATTTAATATTACCAACCTTTTGGCTCTCATTTTCATAATCAATATCAACACACGCTGAATTTTTAGAAACGGGCGTAACTTCAGTACTAACCACTGATTTTCCAAATTCTTGTACAGATGGATCTACGGCCAAATAATTATTAAATATATCTTTTACGAGTTCCTCAAAAGGCGTTAGAACTATACATCTATTAAGGCCTCCGCCCGTTGCATTGATTTCAGTTTTGTTTTTAGGAAGCTTCTTTATAACTTTGAATTCCAGATCTACCCAAATCTAAAAAAATCGCCAGTCTAAAAAATCGCCCAAATCTAAAAAAATCGCCAAATATTCTAAGGGTCAAATCCATAGACGGTACTACAAGAACTCTCTCTCTCTCTCTGGCACTAAATCCCATCAAGGGATTTGGCCGGCTCAAATTTGGTTTCATAATCATATTTTCATTTCGGATAATGAGTGATTAATTCATTGATCCTAAACCAGCCGTGAAATGTTTTCCTTATTACCACTGGGAATCGAACCCGGGACCTCCGATCGCTGGAGCACGCATGCTGACCACTTTGCCACCGGGGCGGACTACAAGAACTGTTAGCACTAAATTATTGATCACGGCATTCATGGACCTTATTGTACAACAGTTTTGTATTAATTGTTGATGCTATAGTACCCAAAATCCGATCGTAAAACAGCTTTTACAATATTGAAGCAAAAATAATAAATTGTTCGAATTTCGAAGTCAAAAATATAAACGTCAACATCATAGCATTTGGTAGATTTTCATAAATTTTGATTCTTGTTATTAAATACGGATCTAGAGTTTAATAATTTTGTTCCCACAAAAATTGTAAGTATAAAAGAAGTATTTATTGTTTTCCCCTTATAATTGTAAAAAAAATATTTTGAACCATTTGATTTTAGGTTCATTAACTGATGAAGATAATTTCCTTGGTGAAGATTGCGAAGTAAACAGTTACCAACAGCGGATAAATGATAAAGAATTCCGATAAAGAATTCAAGAAAAAATTTAAAATGTCCAAAACATCACTAAATCGAATAGTTTCCATAACCGAAAATAATGCAGAATCGGGAAATGATAACCGAGGATTACCAATAACGATCAAACAGAAAATAATGATTCTTCTTCGTTTTTATGCCATAGGGTCTTTCGAAGCCATTTGTGGTGTTTTAATCGGTGTGAATCAATCCACAGTATGCAGAATAATTAAGGAAATATTAATTAAAATTGCACGTTTAAGCCGGGATGTAATTAAGCTTCCAGAGTGAGACGAAGAGAAAGTACAAATAATTCAAGGTTTCCATCCATTCCAACTGTCGGGATTCCGCGTTGTATAGGTGCAATTGATAGTTGTCAAATCCCAATCCGATCGCCAGAGGGCGAAAATGCCGAGATTTTCCGTAATCGGAAAGGTTGGCTTGTGAATGTTCAGGCAGTATGTGATTTCAAGGATAAATTTGTTGACCTTGTAGCGTGTTGGCATGGATGAATTTTTAGAGCATCAAGCAACGTTTTGAGTCAGGTGAATTTGGAAATTTTGTCTTAATTGATGACAGCGGATATGGATGTAAGGAATATTTAATAACTCCATATCGCAACCCTTCTGTTCAACAACAACAGCGATACAACAAAGCCTTAAAATCTATAGAACGATTATTTGGGCAATGGAAACGCAGATTTCCTGTATTATCGATACCGAATAGGCTAAAGTTATAAACTACTCTAACAGTTATAGTGGCTACCGCTGTCTTTCACAATTTATTAAAAGACTGGGAGGATAATTATATATTTGATAACGATGAAGAAGAAGAGTTTTTGAGAAGCAGAGCAGTGGGTGACCCTGTCCCAATAATTTACCTAATTCATCGGAATATATATTGAATGCTCGAACAAGGAAACCAATTTGCCAAACCTTTTGAGCTATATATTCGTTTGCAGAACAAATAAAAACCACATTTAAAAATAATTCAGTTTCTTTATTTATTATTCATAGTAATTTAATTAAAAGTACTGTTATTATCACATTACATCACAGTTTTAGTTTATATAAATTAAACTTATTTAATTAATATTAAACGATGTATCAAATTTACTGTATTTACTGTTAGCGCTTATTGTTTGGGCCTTTTTATTATAGTAATTTGCTACTGATTTAAATGCCCTCTGTTTGGCTATGTTCGATTTTATTTTTTATTTAAGTAGACGCTTTCTCGTTTCAACCATTTCTGCAGCATGATTTTTTCGGCCGGATTTGCGACGTGAACGAATAATGTTCAGATTACCATTAATATCTGTTAGTGCTGGTGTGTGACTTCTCGCGCTGTTGCTGTCATCAATGGAAATTCCTGATTCTTGATTACGTGATATGGACTCTGGATTATCTAAATATTTTTCTTCCATCTCATCTTCGCAATCAATATGGGGTTCCTAAAAGAAATCAACATATCATTAGTAAAGATTTTTACAATGTTATACAAGCTACTTTTTCATTTGCTTGAATTCCATCAGCGTCATGAGGGTTTTGCAGGGGCTCTAATGTTTGAGAAATAAGATGGTAAAGTTCCCCATCAGCTTCATTGGTAAATGAATAGTTGAATGGTCCTCCTCCTGTTTGATTCACTTCCGTTTTTTGTTTGCTGGACTCGCGACGTAATTTTCCCTTCATATTATTGTACGCCGCTTTTATTTGTTTAGTAGTTTTATTCTGGCCAATAGATTGGGCATTGAACTTCTTTGTAATTTTTTCCCAATATTCGTTCTTACTTTTATTGGACACAGAGTCAGTTTTTTTTTATTTTCTACAATTTTTTTGTATTTCGTTATTATTAATACTAAAATAGTTTTCTTTTCATCGTCCAATTTATCCATAATTGAATTATATTAATTATTAATACCTCCAGTAATGAAATAACAGGTTAATAAAATAACAACCTCTATGTATGTAGGAGAAACGAGTAAGCAAACGTCATTTTTTATATTTCTTATGTTGGTAATACATGTTCGAAATTAAAATATTATAGCATGCTTTATGAATACAAAAAAAAACTTATACTAAACAAGGCGTTTTAACAACGACTATGAATATTGAGAAAACAATAGTATCAAAATGAATAATTTTCTAAAATAAGAGATTTAGTATTAGTTGAAGTAGCGTCTATGAATTCGGCCCTATATTGCCTATGAATTCGGCCCTTATATCCGATTTTACGTCCGACCCAGTTTTGGTTATTCCCCGTGGCCTTGTCCAAATTTATTTGCAAAATGCTTACAAGGCGTTGAAACTGCAGCATCATTTTCATGATTTTCATATTTTATTTTTAAAAAATTAAAAATAAAGCAATTTTTTCCAGTTTTTTAGTATTTTTCATTAACCTTTTTATTCAAACACTATGGTGTCGTAAGCTAAAATGTCGTTAGTCAAAAATAAATTTAATCGACAAAAATGTCAATCGACGACAACTTGCGCAATACAAATTTTTCGCGACGAAGACATATCGATGACAACGAAGCGATACTCACAATAGGGCTGAGTGTCGATTTTGCACGAAAAGCGACAAGCGCGAGGTAAGCAAACCGGAAAAATAGAGTATTGAGCATCTTGATTGTATTAGTAGGCGAGACGCATGCGCATGATCATGGTTTGATTTTTTTTGGATTGACATTTCTATTCGTAAACATTTCACAATTTACATATTTTTGAATTAATTTGAAAATAACTCACAGATTAAAATATTAAATGATAAACATGCAAACTAAAATTAAAACATAAAACCCTAAAACCGTAAAATATTAGTTCATTCCACCGCTCAAAAGCAAGCGAATAGAAGAGGTGAGTAGACGTCAGTATCAAAAAAATTAAACCGATTCAACCGGATCCATTTATTTTGGTACCTACCATCGCAAAAATGACAAATAGAATGCACATATACAAGAAGGGAAAATACACAATACAAATATAAAATTGTGTATTATACACCGTATATGTACACGAAATTCTTAATCACCTCGCCAACTCGCGCTGTCATTTTGCGTACAAAATTGATACTCTGATTATCACCTCACCTAAATGCAACGTCAAACTACGTACATTAACGTGATTTATTTTTTGATTAGTAACATCTAAAGGAAATTTATCATATTGAATTTCTATATCACGTTTTGTGATGGATGTTGTTTCGCTAAAAAGGATTACTTCTTGACTTATTTACAAATTTCTTCACAAGAAAGAATACTATATGGACATTCGAAACATAATTTAAAAGACGAATAATCTTGTATAAACCTTGGAATGTTTTGGCTTTTAACATCACTTACATATATTAAATTGGTCCTTTAAATACAGCTTCACGTTGTCCACACTAACATCAAGATGCAATCTTGAAACAAATACATGCGAAAGCGGCTCCACAGCTGTACGTAAAGTACACTCTCTAGCAGTACAAATAATAAAATCATTTTGAAAATCCAAATTTTTTGATTATCACTAATATTCTAGAAGACTAGTTATATTTTCATTGGACAGACACAGACTGACACTGAAAAAAATAATAGGGAAAAATCTACAAAAAATATAAGCAAATTAAACTTAAAAACTCTGATCAAATTGAGCCTAAGAAGCGCAAAGTGAGATTCACAAATTTTGAAATGTGAAATTAACTTCATGCTATGTAAGAATATTTTATAAAAAAATTATATCGTTGCATGAATGTAATATTTACTTCGCATTCTGGTGAATGAACGTATTGGACCGTATAAAATGAAAATATGTGGTCATGTTGAATTAATTTTAATTTAGGTAAAATTTATATTTTGCGTGTAGTAGAAATAATATAAAAAAAATATCTTGCATTTCTTAGGAATTCCTTTTAACTAAAACGTTCGATTTCCTTCTTCAGTTTATGTAGGTATCAAACTACCAGTATAATGTTTCGCACTTCATCTTTCATTAATTGACCTAGTGAATTATATTAAAAATGCAATAATAATTCTTAAATATCGAAGATGTAAATTTAACACATCAATTTACAAACATTACTTTGCAAAGTGTAAATTTTTGTTAAAAATCTATTTTACATTGCATAAGTAAATTGTACACGTTAACAATTAGAATAAGAGCATAATGTGATTTTTTGATTTTCACGTATGATAAAGTTGTTGTAAAAGGTTTTATTTCGTTTTATTACTAGAAATTGTTGTTTTAACTTAGGCTAAGTAAGAGGAACTTTTTGATTTCTTTATTTATGATGGGTAAATAATGTGAAATATTGTGTTAGTTTTACAATTTTAAATTTACTTAGCAGATTAAGTAAAAATCGCGTCGATTATTTTTTTGAGCGTACACATGCAGAAGACAGCAATTCAGGATTAGACCTTTATGTACATCAGCTTTACCAACGATGTCAATAGAATCAGTAGAGCCCAGGGGTGGCATGTTATAACACCACATTTCCGATACTTTATCGAAGTTTATGTGTCGCTTCTTTCAAAATAAAATGGTACACTACCACCAAATAATTTGTTTTCGATAGTTGAACGAAATTAGAGAAAGAGAACTTGTTCGCATTTGTACTAGTAGGTTGTGGTAGCAATAGAAACGAAATATTTTATAAATGAAACAGTTGCACATTTCAGTTTAGGAAAACGAGAAATAAACTTCGATACAATATCGAAAAGGTGATGTTATAACATGCCACCTCAGGTCAATAATATTATTATTTTTAACATTACGATCATTTTTATCCAGGGACACTTTTCTAAATTAAAAATTTTAATGTTCAATGTTTTCAATGTTCATTGAAATTTGTTAGCCACGACATCACAATTATCACAAAACCAATGTACTTTTTACTGCCAAATATAAAGTCAAAGGATCCTTTTTTCAAGCCCGCCCAACGATAGTGACCGTTTTTTTTTGCACAAACCATAACAAATTAACCTTCACCTTGTCAATATATACCCGGGTAAATATAGCAAATTCACATTTGAATTTCTCCGTGGCTTTTAAACCAATTAGAAATGGGGGTCCGACTCAATGACTCAATTTGCTTGAAATTTATTCAGTTAGTCCGAAAAATTATGTATGTTTAATGGTCGGTTCCACATCAAAATGACTAACGGCCGATTAGTTGTGCGCCAGTTAAATGTTTTATATGAAATCTGTTTCCGTAATCAGAAAAAAAGTCAACGCAAACTTGATTAAATATATTTTATTTCATGGAAATATTTAACCATTAGCTTAAAAGTTATTAATTCAAAATTGGCCATTCAAATATATGTACGCAGCTAAATATTTCTACTGAATAAAATATATTTTTCTCCGATCGTAGGAAAAATATATCTTTCCCTTTTTTTTTCGAAACGAAAGGCTCATGATTCCAGTATGTTGTATTTGTTGCTAAGCAACAAGTAATAATAGTACGAGAATATTTTTTCTGGCCTAGGCCAGGAATATATTCCCGTATGGATTTTTAATTGTTTAGAAGAAATAAAAGTACACTTATAAGGCCAAACGCATTTATTTATTTTAATTTAACAGTATACAAAAAAAAACAAAATGTATTTATGATGTCGTGGCTAACTAAGCAATAATTTTATGTTATTTTCGATTTTTTACTTTGTTTTGATTTCTTAATATGATAATTAATGAATAATACTAAAAATTATTTTGGGTTTATATTCGTTGTAAAGTCCGATCGGAGAAAAAATAATATGTACAATTCGGAGGAAAAGTGCATTCCCGGACTCCCGTCGTTGCCGGTCTCGGCTATCGCCTCGTCCGCCAATTTCCACTATCGTCCAGGAATGCAGTACTTTTTCCTCTTAATTATACAATATACTAATAATCAAGTTTTAAATATTAAAACATTTATCTAGCGCATAATTAATCGTCCGTTAATAATTTTTCTGTGCAACCGGCCATAAGTACAGTGTGTTTTGTATGAAACTTCTCCGTGTCTCCACGGAGAAATCCGTCTCCCTTTTGAAATACAAAACTTGACTCACCAAAAACAGAAATTATCTCCTGAGTGTTTTTTGTTGTGTTTTTTCGTGCGCGTCACATGCACACACGCAATAAAATAGTTGCGGATCTAAAACAAATTTTACATCACTAATTGTATAAAAATCCATAGGAATTTTTATGATACTATGATTTCAAATTTTGTTTCGAATTTTTGTTGCAATCTCCCGCGGATTCTATAATCTACGTAAATATCTCTTGAATGTTGTATTTCAACAGGCACAATTATTTTATTATGATAATTAATTTAAACATTTTTTTAAGGCTCCATTAATCCTACAATTCCCTCCCAATTCCAGAATCAAAATGGGAAGAAAACGTTTGTAAAATTTTAATTCGAAAAAAAGTCGAATGATAGAATGTCAATCCCGATCGGATTTGATCCATTTTTCCAATATATGCCTGCGGAGAAAAAACAACAACATTTACGATTCATCAATAATTTCATTTCATTGTACAACGAAAAGGACCGAAGTGGCAGCGGCCGCAGTAAGAATAGTCATTTATTTTTATCAGGAGTTCTAATTAAATTAATTTATTTAGATTAATTTTATATAGGAGGTCTTAAGAAATTATTGATTAAACCGATTACGTTACCGCAGGATATGTTGGGTAAAATTAAAATTTTTAAAATATTTTTTAATCTTATTAATTTATTTTGATTTTTAGAGAAAGTGGGTCAAATCCGATCGGATAATAACGAAGATGGCAAGTAAATTTTTGAAATACATTTATTTTTCATTTTATTAATTTATTTGAGATTTTAGGGGCTGCATCAGGAGGTGGAGAAGAATTACAGGAGGAATGTAAGCACACTTTTAAAATATAATTTACTAGCTGACCCGGCGAACCTCGTTGCGCCCCAAATTATTTGCTTCGTTCTGAATCACCCCAATCTAGATATTGATTATATCAGTTATCGATGACGCCATTGATTACCGATTACCATTTATTAAAACGAGCACAGCCTCATGAAACCAGGTCGCAAATGGTAAGTTTAGTTTATCGAAATGCTGACCCGGCGACCCTCGTTCTGCCCCAAATTATTACATTGTCATTATCGATGACTATTGATTACCGATTACCGATCACCAGTTATTAAAACGATCTTTTTTTGGTTTTTTTCTGACGAGAATATCCCGGGCCCAAGCTGTATCGGTGCTGATCGCCCAATTAAAGTAGGCCAGGGGAAATTTACCGACCAACAGCTGCCAAATATATTGATAGAAGGATACTACTCTGGAGGCTTCCAGAGTGTAGAAGAGTTCGCGTGCAAAAACATTCTTTCTTCACATGCAACGATTAATTCGGCAAAACATTAATAAATTTAATTAGAGTATGTAAGGGGTTCCAGGGAGGGGTTGCCTTCAGAGTAGTAGACCTCTATCAATATATTTACCATTAATTGGATGCATCGTAATTGCATTCGCAATCGGATATCCCAATTGACGCTACAATATTACCTCATTTCCAAATGTATAAATGGGCTTTCGTAGGCGGAAAGTACGATAACGATTACCCGATGGTAAAGCAACAGACAAGTTTTGTACAAATTACGTTCAATTTAAACGCGATTTGATTGAAAATATTTAAAAAAATAGAATAAAATCATTTTACTACTTTTGATGTGTTGTTGAAATTGTCATCTAATTGTCATTTATTTTTAAACACGTTCATGATTGAACATGGTTGTACTACGCTGTAGCGTCCACAGATTGAGGTTGCAGCGGAGCTAACTTTAATCCACTCTTATTTCTTCTTGGCGGTTGCTTCCAAATAGGTGGAGCCTCGTTGTTGGCGGCTTGGTAAAGTGATTTAAATTATTAAATTTTTTTGAGTTACTCGGCTGTGGATTTGCATGCTTTCATACACATGGTGGAGGTCGTAAATGTCGTCTCGTGGTATAGCAATGCTTACCGGCACGTGTTGTCTAATGAATTGTAACTCTTCTTCGGTGAGAAATCCTCCGAGGGTTTCGTTAATAGCGTGGTGATCAATATTATTTTATAAGAGTACACATAATCCGAGGCATTCACAGATCTGAATAGACATCTCTAGAATTATTTGATTATGGCCTACAACCTACCCCAACACTTTCATATTAAATATCGCAAGCGGAGTGGTATTCTAAAATCGGTGAGAAATTCCCCGAGGGTTTCCTTAATAGTGTGGTTATCAAAATTAGTCCATAAGAGTACACACAATCTGAGGGTATTCGCAGATCTGAATAGACAGATTACAAAAAATAAATTTGAAACAAAACTTGAACCACGTCAGTGAAAGAATTTTAAAATAAATTCATCGTCACAAATCATAATTCATTTGAAATAGTTATAGAAAATAAAATATTTAATTTAATGTTAAATTTAAAGCCATTCGTTTAAAAAAAATCGTTCTTTTCAATTTTGGTTCTTTTTTTAATGATCTTTTGTACTTTCTTAGCCGTTTTTTTCGTAGGAATATGATCTCCTGCTCTAACTTTATCTATTTGAGTTTCAGCTAAGATCATTTCCATTGATAAATCCTGAATAATTTGATAAATCCCAGCATTACGTTTTCCAACAACCACCTTTAGACGACGATGCCGAGTTTCTACACAATTTTGTGTTCGTTGCGAATATTCTGTTGCACTTGTTCACTGCGAAACATACCAAAACGACGGTGAATACAATCCCTGATGAGTTGACCCTCCGATTTTTAAATAGTTTTTCGCAAACCATTGAGCAACTTTTTTAGCCTCTCTATGTTCCAATTTATCATACAGTGCATCATAATATGAAATGAGTTCTTCTGCGGGGACGAATGCTAAGCTCTTTTTGAGCTAAGCTCATTTTGATTTCTAGTGCAAATGATATTAGTCTTCCGTATTTCTTTGTCAATTTTTCTTTCTGCACTTTCCTTCAAATATTTTGCCCGAAATGAAATAAGTATCCTGTGATGTCTGTGTCAGGGAAAAAGAATTTTGTTGATGAGATAATCGATTTCTCGAAATTCTCTGTGGTCTTGCTCCCAACTCTTGTTCTAAAAATAGACATTTCGTTGCGGATTAAAAAAATTCATATAAATAAAATTTAAAACAATTGCCGTAAATCGAAGTAGCCAATTAAATTTGTATTGATTTCCATACAAATCGTTTTTTATTTTATTTTTCATAGTACCGACTATAGAAAGGTTCCACCCTAGTAAATCTTTGGCGAAAGCGATGTAAAAAAATTGTCAGTAGTTATGTTCCTTCTGGTGGTTTTGTATGGGTCAACCAAATATTAAAACACCTAGTCGCAACTTTTTTTTTACTGGTCACCAAAAGGAATCGAACCCGGGACCCCCAAATAACAGAGCAAGTACTCTATTAACTAAGCTAACGAGGTCGACAATAATCCCGATTTCTTATTAGCATTATTTGGGTAAATACTCGATCGGCTGACAAGCAAGCAATTTGCTAGCCGAAGTCCTGGCTACTCAATCTATTGTACCGAGGAAATTTGGATTTCAAATTATATTTTTTGTATAAATTTGGGTTTACCAACAGTTCAACAGTCAAACGTCGATTAAGCCCAGTCATACCCACCTGTAAAATATTCTCTTCCTGAAACACATAATTAAACCTGGAATACATCACATAAATTACATACACCTAAAACTAAAATAAATATTAGCAATTAATTAATACTTACCTTGTCATTGTATAAATTCATCTTTGATTCCCTAGAAATTAGTTTAAATTATTATTAGTCCAAACAAACCAAATCATATGTAAACAATGTACATAACATAATTTGTCCTTGAACTTGATCTTCAATTTGGTAATCAAAACAAATTATGTCATGTATATTGTAACACAATATTTACGTAGAATTTCACCTTATATTTATTAACTCGTAGATACTTACCTTTAAAACACAACGAATGTAATTATCTACCTAAAATAATAATATTAACTTAAGATAAATGTAAATTTAATATGTAATTATTTCTTACCAGTTTGTTGTGATGTATTGACATTTGTGTACCACTACTAATGTAATTAACTTAGATTGTACTACCACCAATGCAATATTGATGCAACCAATACTTATTATACAGTGCGTTTTATGTAATTTGTAATGCCATCTAGTGGCAATTAACTTTTATCTCGATTTATCTCGAAAGCGATTGATAACCCTCTATAGTCAATATACAACATTTTTGTAATTAATATTGTAAAATAAAATTTTAAAATTCTTCTTGTTCTAACCATCAAAGTGTCAACATCAGCAGAAAACAATAAATTATAAAATCACCAAAAATAAATAATTGCGACTATTTAGTTTATTTAATTGAAGGATTCATCTTTTGAGGCGCATCTACATTTTTCATATACGAGTAATTTATATTTATTTTTGCGATTGCACAAATCGAAAATTTATGAAAAATATAATTTGCAATTCAAATTTCCTCGGTACAATTGATTGCGTAGTCGGGCGACTTCGAGTAGCAAATTTCTTGCTTTCTAGCCGATCGATTTACCCAATTATCTATTCTATGATAGTGTAGATTTGCATAAATCATGAGCCAATAATTATTATGACTGGTAATTCATAAAACATTAACACATATTTAATTTAACACAATAAAAAAAAATATTGTACAACAGTTGTTCACTTCGGTGTTCAAACGAAATAAAATGAAAATTACATGTCTGTCTCAAATACCGTCTAGTTCAATAATATGTTCTGGAAAAATAATAATAAATTATTTGTAGAGTATGTATAGAAATGTTGAGCAGAAGAATTTTTATATTTGCAATTTTTATTTTATATTTCTAACTAAAGAAAGCATAAATTTATATTTATATGCTGTAATAATATTTTTACTTGTTGAATCTATAATTCTCCAATGACATCCACTAAACACACAATTTATTCATAGCATTTTACTCTTGTAGTTTCTTCCAGCAAATAATTTCTTTTCGTAAAATGGAAAAATTGAACATTAAAATAATGTCAATGACTTCACACTTTGTATTTCGATTTCTTTAGTTGTGCAACCACTTAAAAAGCTTCAGAAATATTTTGTAATTCTAGTAGCGTCACACGAGAGTAAGAAAATTACAGCTTTCAATGGAAAACTTAATCACCAGCCATCAAACCATCCAAATGCTAACAAGAATTATATTTCACGTTGGCCTTTTATACCAACTAATTATAAATTACTGACATGAATTTTATTTATTAACAAAAAATATTTTTTTAGATATTTAACATAATTCCACCTCTGATATAAACATGTCGACCAAAATATGATGTATGTACGACATTGCTGTTTAACGCATATAAAAATAAATAATAAAAATTTCATTACCATTTTTTTATTTATTTTATATATGATTGATGAATAAATTTAACATAAATTTTGAATACAAAAAAAAATTATTAGAAATTATGTAGTTTGATGATACAAACTATAGAAATAACCTTTTCAATTCGATAACACACAAAAACCCAAATTTAAATAAAACGATGCGATGAATGAATCGGATTTAGCATATGTTTAGTGACGAGAATGTCACACAGTGGGAATAAAAAAAAATATATTTTTTTGATTCATAAATCGTGATTTCCATAAAAAACAAATTTTTTGTCGCTAATGTAGGCATGTCAGTTGCATAAATTAGAAGCGTACATAAAACAAAACAAAATTTTTTTTTTAACAATACCGAATACTAATACTGTAATGAAATTCAAATTAATTAAACATTTGGCTTTTGTTAGAATTTTCTATATTTACAAAATATGTAAATGCATGCGGTTGAATTACATAATCCTCCTACTACCCAAATCTATAGTAGCTACATATAGATGTACATACATACGTGATGAGTCCGTGAATATTAATGTATCGATGTGTAATATTGTTTAGAATGCATTACGATGCCAACGCGAATTTTGGTTTTAATGAATTTTAGAGTGTTTTGTACCTTAAAAATATTATTGATCCCACTTGCATATTTAAATAATGAATTTTACCGGCAAGGTTGTATAATTGGATTAAGATGGATGTACTATTTGTATTCAGTATATTCGAAATGTAGTGATTATGATCAATGCAGTGCTTTCCTTCTCGCAGAAATTATCTGGTCAATATATTTTGTTGCATTTGAAATAAATTTAAATTTCAAAAATTACAAGTTATATTATGGTGATTAGAGCATCTTGATAGAAAGTGAACTGCAGTTGTTAGGCAAAATGAGAGGGTGGTGGTTGTAAGAGAGGCATGGACTCGCATCGGTTATAATCTAAAATAATAATATGTAGAAAATTGTATATTGGGTATACAAATAAGTCTGCGCCGTTGAGAAAGGACGGTAGATTATGTTTTATTGAAAGTATTGTCCATCGCTAGCCCCTACTTTATCCCACCTTTCTGACAGCATACGAATACCTCGTCTGAGGAACGCTTTCTTTTGACAGGTCAGGTCATGCGTCATCTATCGAAACAATTGGTAATCAATACCTGACAAGACAATGCCTGATGAATACGGTGGTTCGAGTAAAACTTCCCAATTGAGTATTTCCAAGTAGGCTTGAACGAGCGCCGCAACATGTCGACCAGCACCATACAGGAGAATAATTTTATCTCGTCTGGAGTTGTGTGAACACGTCAAGGTTTCATTCGGATTGAGCAACTCATAATACACGGAGATCACGCCACCAAATACACAACATGATTGTTTTTCAATTAATATTCAGCTTGGTTGTCGATGTTGAAGCATGGTCAAGTAGTCCCAATGAAGAATAATTTTGTCTCGTCTGGAGTAGTAGTGGGCACGTCATGGTTCGGGTCTCGTCTGGAGTTGTAGCGTGTGTATGTGGCATCGCTTTTAAAGGAGCCTACCATACGCTTCCAGAAGCAATCGATAGGCATCGCCTGGAGATTTCTTCTAATTAAAGACGTTTGTTCGACACAGAACTCGACTTGTTCACGAGATATATGAAATACTGATCTCATATATGATGCTGAGATATATATGATGCTGATACAAAATTGCTAATATTTATTTATGTTTTCGGAAACGCCAAGAACGATTTTCATGAAAATTGCTAAAAGGACGTTTTCGGGGGCCAGTAGACGATTGCGATTCGCCTTGCTTTCAGGAAAATTCGTTTAGGGGGTCCCCCAGTATTGCTGAGGGAGGTTTAAGACTACCAGGAATCAATTGCTTTTGAGAGTTCGGAAAAATTAGTATAGAAGGTCTGGTCAGGCTCGTTTCCCGTTTTTTAATATTTTTTTTAGATTGATTATGAAAAAAAATCTCAATTACCATTTGAAAATTTCGTGGCTCTTTTAATTTTTCTCGGTGGGGCCAGGGGGCTTGGAGCCTTTTAACGTTTTATTTGGCTTGAATTTTTTGTTGAAATTTAGCTGGAAATGGTTTTTGAATGCAAGGAAACGATTACAATGAGTTTTGATTTCTGTATAATACATTTTGGAACCGCCGGGTACACCGATATGTTACAATGTGCCATTTTGCGTGGTGTTGCACTATGTTGCGCCATGTTGTTTGCATCATGTTTCATGATGTTGCGTCATGTTGCATGCTGTTGCACTGCGTTGTCAGATATTGCATCATTTTTGGTCATAGTGCACCATGCTGCATGATTTACCATTATGCTTGCTGGCCTGGAACTCTCTTTTAACATGTTATTTGGCTTGAACGATTGTGATAAAATTTGACGGGACAAGATGTTCGAATGCGAGCAAATGATCAAAAGGAGTTTTGATTTCTGGATAATTTAATTAGGAGTCCTCCGAATGGACCGTCATGTTCAACCATGTAGCATAATGCTTCACCATGTAGCTTGATGTTACACCATGTGTTGCAAGTTGTTGCATGAAGTTTCACCGTGTTGCGTGCTGTTTTTGGATGTTTGATCATGTAGCGTGATATTGCACGATGTTGCCCCGTGCTGTGTGATCTTGCACAATGATCGATATTGCACCATTTTGCGTTATGTGCACCATGTTGCATTATATTGCACGATTTTGTGCACGATTTTTGTGATGGGTTTTGTATTTTTCGTTTATTAGATATTTGTAGCTATGTTCCGTAATATTCAAATTCCAGAAACCAATTTTGATAGGAGCTAATTTCAGAAGAAAAAATTGGGGGCAATGAGTCCTAATTTTGTAATAATTCATTTAGGGGTTTTCGGGTCCAACGATTTTTATCAAGATCGGTGTGACGCGTTTTCGAGTACCAATGCTGTGTGCCTCAGGTTGAGTTTTTCACTAAATTATAAACTAACTTAAATTGTTCAGTAATTCACAATAAACATGCATAGGTGGCAGTAACAGCAACAAAACAAGCTGTGCCTGACTATTCAAAACACTAAATTGTCTACTTTTCGTGGATAAAGCAAATATTAAATTAAATTAAAATAATGGAAGACGATATGAAAGTTGCATTATTTGCAAATATTATAATAAACTACAAAATGTTAAAAAATTAAAAAATATGTCATGTAAAAATTTGTACACAATAACACTTTTGCATTAAATATCAAATAATGACATTTGACAACTAAATTGAAAATTTACCTCGCGAGTAGACTTTCTGTTTGTAACTTGGCGGCGAATAGCGTAAGGTCCCATTAAAAAGTTTGATTCAGAATTTAGCAGAAAAAATCGACCTGAGGCACACAACATGAGAATCGATTGAGTTCTAAATTCGGAATTATTTGTTTAGACGGTGAGATCCAGGTTCCCTATGGAAAAAATTAGCTCAAACGATTATGATAAAAAATTTGAGAGAATATTTTCAAATGTTAGGAAATGACTACAATCATTACTACGATCATGATTTTGGGAAATTTGTATAGTTGTGCTCCGGTTTAGCCGCTATGTTGCATTTTGTTCCACAATAGAACTATGTCATCTGAATCGACGAGGATGGTACTCAGATTGACCATGAAAATTTTCAATTTAAACAGATTCATTTAAATTGAAAATTTCCCAGAGGCATGCCGCATGACCTAAATTGATTTAGATTTCCATTTTCATCATTAATCTCAGTTCCAGTCATAAACAAAGGATATAGTGTTCCAAAATGAGTTTCGGGCGTGATTATGAAAAATGAGTAAATTGGATGGAGCGAAGACCTTTCTCACACGAATAGTATGGAAGTCGGTTGCTACTACGAAAATATCAAATTTGATTGAAACAAAACCGCGACTTCGTTAAATTGAACAGAACTAAGCTGATGCTTAAGCAAGTACCACCCCTTTTCGAGTGATTTCGCCTCAGAAGTAGATCCATCTTCTTGAAATATATTAAAATTCGATGGAAAACTTTCGTTATTGATTGGAGCTATTGTACTGTTTAAAGTCTGTGTTAACGAACTTGTTGTTCGTGTTCCGACAGCCTTGTCGCCTGTGATCATAGTTACTGTTTAAGTTCCTAGTGGAGCTAGATTTGATATTTTTTTTTGTATGTTGTATTACCGTTGCTACGTGCATGTGAACAACTCAACATAACTTGTTCGACGTTGATGATTTCTGCCTACATGGCGACAACGCAGAGTGGAGCGTTTAATGAAGCCCGTAAGATGATTCGTATACTTAATCTATTCTTGTGCAATAAGTATATCTTGGAGATTCAAGATGGGCTTACTTCTAATCCTAAAAACTTTTGAAAGCTCGTCAATAGCAAAAAAATGTCGGATTTCCGTTGCCTTTGATTTATTAATCCTCTTCGAGATGGCCCTCTGAAAACTGTAATTCTTTGGCTAAATAATTTGTATCGATCAATAAACAATCTTACAACAACAATAAGCTATATGGTCGAGTCTAATTCAAATTTTTGGTGTTTAGCGTTGAGGAAATTGTACAATGTCTAGTGAGCATTGATATGAATAACGGTTCAAAGTAAGATGGAATCCCACCGTCTGGTTCTTAATTTAATGTTTATTTTCAATGGAAGTCTTTGCAGCAGTAATCTGTTCAAGAAAATTTCCTTTTGCATCCTGACCCTATCTTGATTAGAACCCGGTACCTCACGATCCAATCGCCAAAGCTTTAACCACAGCTTTAAGTGGTTTTGTTGTTTTCTATAGTAAAAATGCAAAAATTTCACTCAAAACCTCTAAATCTAAAATAATCACTAAAGTATATTTTTAAGAGATTACCTAATGTTCGGAAAAATTTATTTGAAACTAGCTTGAATTAATGAGGGGAAACTAGCTTGAATATATGATACAAAAGGGTCTTTCAATAGGGAGGCTCGAAATTTGTTAGCTTATAGCAGTCAAGTGGTCAAAGCAAGATCTGTCAAATTTGTTGTAAATTGTTCAGTAGTGCGCGGGAATTCACCGTGGAAGGTTATAGCGTCGAACAACGTGTGCAAATCATCAAATTTTATTTTTAAATTCAGTGCTTCGTTCGACAAACGTAACCCATATTACATTTATCCTCGCCACACCAATTTTGGATGCAAAATTCGAGTCAATCGGTTCTATAAATAAACGGCCATCATCCGTACGTCACCGAAACGCAAGGTTTCCTGTAAAGATCGCTCGAGAGTTATCGAAAATTAAACCCACCGAATACGTACCACCTAGTAAAGCCGTTGCGGACAATAAAATTTTCTTGGACAATTTGTTTTATTTACATTTAAAAATTAAGCGCCCTTATTTAACATCTCTTCAGAACTTTTATCTTCCTTTCAGCAAAATGACTCTGCCCGTATGTCAATAAAACTTCACGTTCCTTTCCCCTCTTCACAATCAACGATAGGGAGAATCAGCTTGTAAAGAAGACAACTGGAAATGACAAAATCTTCAAACTCACCTGATTGTGGTAAAGTTAATATAGGCTTTAGAAATTCATATTCTGAGCAGCTCTGATTCTCGCCAACAAGTTGCTTTGTATTATCAATAACACAGGATTGTGACTTAACGTATGGACACGGCGGATCCTGCTTCTACACTCAGAAAAAAAAATATGATAAATACATACATGATTGCATTTACCATAATATCATCTTTGTATGTATATAATACAATTATTTAAATGATTGATTTTATCATACTATGATGATAAAATACTATGATATTCTTGATCATTCTTCTTGATCTTCTTGAATTTTTTTTTTCAGTGATCATCATTGTTATGATGAAGAAAATCAAGAAAAATGATCAAGAGTATCATAGTATGATAAAACAATCATAGTATGATAAAATCAATCATTTAAATAATTGTATTTCACATACAATTATAATATTATAGTAAATGCAATCATGTATGTATTTATCATATTTTTTTTCTGAGTGTAGGACGATATTTTAATTTAAAATTAAACTTCTACAATTGTAAAGCCCAACCAGCAATTCGGGAGGTAAATTCTCACTTTTCTATAGTTGCTTTAAAATGATCACAATCTCTACCAATTGTAAATTGCATACCCAAAAGGTGCACACGAAATTTTTTAACGCCACTACGATTGCCAACACTCCATTTCTTACACTTACTCGTCTGGTTTTGTTCTTTTTTACTATGGTAGAAAACAGTATTGGTTTTTACCATGGTAGAAAACAGGCTGAAACTTAGTATATCATCAATATTGTCTCGTAAAGCAGTTTCTCCTTCAATTCCGTGAACGTTTTTTTTTCTCTTGCAGTAAACATAAAATGTTTTTCTTTTCGTACCGTAACATTAAAGATTTAGCAATAACAGCGGTGTCCTCAATGAATTTTCGAAAATAGTTTTAAAGTCCGACAACTCCGGAACTTACAAATGGCATTACAAATTAAAGTCCGGAACTTACAAATGGCTTCTTTTTTCCTTATTGATGGTTTTATAGTATCATTTCCAAATTACTACCTCAAATATTCAATAGATGGGCTGAGGAACTGGCACTTTCTCCACATAATTTGTAATCTATTTTGTTCTACCACTTGTACAACCTCCTCGAATGGTTTTAATGCTTCTCCTGGGCGAGTATTCTTGAAATTTTACCACAAATTTCCCATGTGGAATATAATTTGACTAAAAATCTATATAATATATAAAAATGAATTCCTGTTTGTTTGTTTGTTCCGAATGAGCGTCTCAGCCGCTCAACCGATCGCCATGAAATTTTTACCATGGACAAGTTGCATATCCAGAACTAACCTTATGATATTTTGGAAGGGGCTGGACCCCGGGGTCTAGGGGCTGCGGTACAATTTTTTTCGAAAATTTTAATTTTCTTTCAATTTTTCCACGAAAATGAGTTTATGGGGCTGGTTATATGAAACTACTGACATGTTCGAATCCGAGGGGCCCAGCCCTGGATCAAAAATTAATTTTTACTTGTATATAGATACAAATATTTGATTATTCCAAAATGACTTCTCAGTCGCTCAACCGATCGCCATGAAATGTTTAACATGCAAATATTGCATGGTGAGGATCAATCTTACGATATTGTGAAAGGGGGTGGACCCCGGGGTCTAGGGGCTGTGGTACAAATTTTTTCAAAAATTAAAATTTTTTTACGAGAATAAGTTTTGGAAAGGGGTTATATGAAATAAAAGACACGTTCGAATTCGGGGGTTCCGCCCCTGAATCAAAAATTCATTTTTACATGTAAAGATACAATTATTTGATTGTTCTGAAATAACGCCTTAGCCGCTTTACCGATCGCACTGAAATTTTTACCATGTATATGTTGCATGTTCAGACACACGACGATACTTTTAAAGGGGCTGGACCCCGGGGTCTAGGGGCTGTGGTACAATTGTTTTTTCAAATTTCAATTTTTTTAAGATTTTTTTACGGGAATGACTTTAGGAAAGGGGTTATATGAAATTAGTGATATGCTACAATCCGGAAGTCTGCCCTGGATCAAGAATTCATTTTTACATGTATAGGTACAATTATTTAAATGTTTCGAAATAGCGCCTTAGCCGCAAATTTAGACACCAAAAAGGATATCTAGCGTGCGATTGTTATACAAAAATCACACCTCTACTATAATTGATTTAATTATTCAAATTAATTTTATTAATTTAAATTTTAGACAATCTTTCATCACTTTAACTGAAGACAAATCTCTGAACACTTATATTATCTATACTAATAATCCATTTTTACTGGTTTGACATGTACTGTTTAGTGATGTCCTATTTATGAAATGTTTTGAAATGTACCATAGTCAGCGAGTTCTAATTTCCACATAACTTCAGAAATAATTAACATTCTATTTTAATCCACTATTGCAACCGGCGGCTTTTAATGAAAACAGTAGTTTCATACTAAACGCCAATAGTTATTACTTTATTTAGTTTATTATACTTAAATAATCAATGATTGTTTCATAAAATCAATTCTAGGAAAGGTACTAAAAAATATTGTACGTATAAACTGATTTACTTTGAAAAGTACTAGCGTTTTATATTTGAAAATAGCATATTCTGCAAGAAACATCCTTGGGTTCAAATTATTGTACGTGTAAAATTGCCTTAGTTTGAAAAAACTTCTTTTGTTTTTCGAAATGTCATTTTCAACCACAGTTCGCGGTAAAACGTATCGAAGTGGACGTAGTTTTAATCGTTTTGAATAAATTAATATTAATTTGTGTTTCGGATGCCGTTGTTCTCGATTAGTTAGCTATATTGCAATAAAATAATTGTTGGTGATTATTTTCCAGGTATTAAATATTATTTCAAGTGAATATACCATTCTTATTAGATTTAAGTTTTCAGTTTATAAACGTGTTAATCTATGATTACTTTGTGATTGTAGATAACATTTGATTTTGCTTAAAAAAAAAAATCCGTAAAGACATTTTCAAACACAGTTCGCGGTGAAACGTATCGAATGAAACATTAAAATCGTTTTGATATATTAATACTAATTTCTGTTTTGAATGCCCGTCATTCCTGATTAATTAGCTACACATTTCATTTTTGCTTAAAATTGCCACCGAAAAAAAGATCAATTGGGCATTTAACTGCAAAGTCGAAGAAGATTAGAGCCGCACGGGTGGCTGGATCAAGCGAACAGTTTGAAGCACGATTTGCAAACGTTCGAAGCAGGATGTCTTCTTCTAGAGCTACTGAAACCATTGAACATCGTGAGGCCCGGCTGGAAGACGATCAGTTACGATACGGACGATTAACAGAAACTTTTAGAAATGATTTAAAGTTAGCAGCATTCAAATACGAGAAAGACTATGATTACAATGTTTCAATTGGGCAAATGGAAAACATTTGTTTGTATTGTCATGCTTTATAGTTTCACAATGAATCGCCTGGAATGTGTTGTTTAAATGGAAAAGTGAATTTGCCTCCTCTGGATGATCCACCTGAACCTCTTCTAGCTTCCGTCTCCGGAACTACTGAGTTATCCAGACATTTTCTACAAAATATTCGAAAATACAACTCATGCTTTCAAATGACATCTTTTGGAGCAACCCAAATTGATAAGGATGGAAGTTTTATACCCACGTTTAAAGTACAAGGACAAATTTATCATAAAATTGGGTCACTTCTTCCTCTCTCTAACAACGACTCCAAGTTTTTACAAATTTACTTCATGGGCAACGAGGAGGCGGAGACTTATCAACGTTGTGTTATTAGTCCCAGAACAAAACGTGAAAAAATATCAAGTTTACAGATTTTATTCCATGAACGCAATCATCTGGTAAATTTATTCAAAACTGCATTGGAGCAAATGCCATCAGATGACCACAGAGTAGTTATTCGAGCAGACAAAACACCGTCTGGTCAACATGAAAGACGATTCAATGCTTCAACAATCAACGAAGTTGCTATTGTTATGGTCGGAACGGATTTCAACCGACATGATATTATTACCCAATACCCATAGACAAAATGAAACCTACAGCGTGTTACTGAAACACACAGATCGCATGATGCTCTTCAGTATCCAATACTGTTTTTGGCAAGGAGAAGATGGGTATCATTTCAACGTGATGCAAACTAACCCAACAACAAGTGCTGCGAATTTTTATGCGTATCGTATTATGGTTAGAGCACAACAATCAAGCCACATCCTGAAGTGCTGTCAACTTGTTCACCAATTCATTGTTGCATTCGCTTAAATCAGAAAAAACTTCGTTTCGAGAAATATATTCACTTGCGCGATGCAATTGCAAATGATGGAAACGTTGCTGACCTTGGGAAATTGGTCATATTACCAGCTACGTATACGGGAAGTCCAAGGCACAACGAAGATTTTGCATTGTGATCGAAGCAACGATTATTACCGGTAAAAGTAAAGGAGAAGATGTGCTAATTCCGCGCATTCCTATGATTCCCACCGATTTGCCGTTTGAATTCAAGCGACTACAATTCCCATTACGCCTTGCTTTTGCAATGACAATCAACAAAGCCCAGAGGCAATCATTGAAAATAGCTGGTGTTATTTTGGAAAATTCATTTTTTTCACATGGCCAACTGTATGTTACTTGCTTCAGAGTGGTAACGCCAAAAAATTGATTTATTTACACACCAAATGGAAAAACCGAAAATATTGTTTATCAAAAGACTTTATAATAAAAATATCCGCCCCTGGATCAAAAATTCATTTTTACATGTAAAGATACAATTATTTGATTATTCTGAAATAACGCCTTAGCCGCTTTACCGATCGCCATGAAATTTTTACCATGTATATGTTGCATGTTCAGGACCAAACCCACCCCCTTTATACTTTTAAAGGGGCTGGACCCCGGGGTCTAGGGGCTGTGGTACAAATTTTTTATCAAATTTCAATTTTTTTAAGATTTTTTCACGGGAATGACTTTAGGAAAGGGGTTATATGAAATTAGTGACATGCTCCAATCCGGAAGTCTGCCTTGGATCAAGAATTCATTTTTACATGTATAGATACAGTTATTTAAATGTTCCGAAATAGCGCCTTAGCCGCAAATTTTGACACCAAAAAGGATATCTAGCGTGCGATTGTTATACAAAAATCATACCTCTACTATAATTGATTTAATTATTCAAATTAATTTTATTAATTTAAATTTAAGACAATCTTTCATCACTTTAACTGACGACAAATCTCTGAACACTTATATTATCTATACTAATAATCCATTTTTACTGGTTTGACATGTACTGTTTAGTGATATCCTATTTATCATATCCTGTTTTGAAATGTACCATAGTCAGCGAGTTCTAATTTTCACATAACTTCAGAAATAATTAACATTCTATTTTAATCCATAGCGTTTTATATTTGAAAATAGCATCTTCTACAAGAAACATCCTTGGATTCAAATTATTGTACGTGTAAAATTGCCTTAGTTTGAAAAAACTTCTTTTGTTTTTCGAAATGTCATTTTCAACCACAGTTCGCGGTAAAACGTATCGAAGTGGACGTAGTTTTAATCGTTTTGAATAAATTAATATTAATTTGTGTTTCGGATGCCGTTGTTCTCGATTAGTTAGCTATATTGCAATAAAATAATTGTTGGTGATTATTTTCCAGGTATTAAATATTATTTCAAGTGAATATACCATTCTTATTAGATTTAAGTTTTCAGTTTATAAACGTGTTAATCTATGATTACTTTGTGATTGTAGATAACATTTGATTTTGCTTAAAAAAAAAAATCCGTAAAGACATTTTCAAACACAGTTCGCGGTGAAACGTATCGAATGAAACATTAAAATCGTTTTGATATATTAATACTAATTTCTGTTTTGAATGCCCGTCATTCCTGATTAATTAGCTACACATTTCATTTTTGCTTAAAATTGCCACCGAAAAAAAGATCAATTGGGCATTTAACTGCAAAGTCGAAGAAGATTAGAGCCGCACGGGTGGCTGGATCAAGCGAACAGTTTGAAGCACGATTTGCAAACGTTCGAAGCAGGATGTCTTCTTCTAGAGCTACTGAAACCATTGAACATCGTGAGGCCCGGCTGGAAGACGATCAGTTACGATACGGACGATTAACAGAAACTTTTAGAAATGATTTAAAGTTAGCAGCATTCAAATACGAGAAAGACTATGATTACAATGTTTCAATTGGGCAAATGGAAAACATTTGTTTGTATTGTCATGCTTTATAGTTTCACAATGAATCGCCTGGAATGTGTTGTTTAAATGGAAAAGTGAATTTGCCTCCTCTGGATGATCCACCTGAACCTCTTCTAGCTTCCGTCTCCGGAACTACTGAGTTATCCAGACATTTTCTACAAAATATTCGAAAATACAACTCATGCTTTCAAATGACATCTTTTGGAGCAACCCAAATTGATAAGGATGGAAGTTTTATACCCACGTTTAAAGTACAAGGACAAATTTATCATAAAATTGGGTCACTTCTTCCTCTCTCTAACAACGACTCCAAGTTTTTACAAATTTACTTCATGGGCAACGAGGAGGCGGAGACTTATCAACGTTGTGTTATTAGTCCCAGAACAAAACGTGAAAAAATATCAAGTTTACAGATTTTATTCCATGAACGCAATCATCTGGTAAATTTATTCAAAACTGCATTGGAGCAAATGCCATCAGATGACCACAGAGTAGTTATTCGAGCAGACAAAACACCGTCTGGTCAACATGAAAGACGATTCAATGCTTCAACAATCAACGAAGTTGCTATTGTTATGGTCGCTGATGACATGATATTATTACCCAATACCCATAGACAAAATGAAACCTACAGCGTGTTACTGAAACACACAGATCGCATGATGCTCTTCAGTATCCAATACTGTTTTTGGCAAGGAGAAGATGGGTATCATTTCAACGTGATGCAAACTAACCCAACAACAAATGCTGCGAATTTTTATGCGTATCGTATTATGGTTAGAGCACAACAATCAAGCCACATCCTGAAGTGCTGTCAACTTGTTCACCAATTCATTGTTGCATTCGCTTAAATCAGAAAAAACTTCGTTTCGAGAAATATATTCACTTGCGCGATGCAATTGCAAATGATGGAAACGTTGCTGACCTTGGGAAATTGGTCATATTACCAGCTACGTATACGGGAAGTCCAAGGCACAACGAAGATTTTGCATTGTGATCGAAGCAACGATTATTACCGGTAAAAGTAAAGGAGAAGATGTGCTAATTCCGCGCATTCCTATGATTCCCACCGATTTGCCGTTTGAATTCAAGCGACTACAATTCCCATTACGCCTTGCTTTTGCAATGACAATCAACAAAGCCCAGAGGCAATCATTGAAAATAGCTGGTGTTATTTTGGAAAATTCATTTTTTTCACATGGCCAACTGTATGTTACTTGCTTCAGAGTGGTAACGCCAAAAAATTGATTTATTTACACACCAAATGGAAAAACCGAAAATATTGTTTATCAAAAGACTTTATAATAAAAATTATTAACTAAAATATATTTATATTTATTATTCACTTTGATCTGGTTGAAGGTTTGTAAAAATGGAGTATAATTATTTGGCAATTGGTAACAAATACCAAACCAAAATTAATTAACTATCCTCACAAACAGGAAGTCCAATAATATCAATACAAAAGTTCGCCAGGATGACGGAGGCACCCGTTACTGAATACAGCTACTTATAATTTTCTTTTCATATGTGATTGCAACTACAGCGATGCAAAAAGAGAATTCTTGCATAACAATCAAGGTATTTGAATTATATACCTCCCGTGCAACGCCGGGTAACTCAGCTAGTTCTTTATATTACTCGAAATTTTCGCCGGCTGCTTTAATCGTTTTTTCAAATGTGTTTACAAGTTTTATATTATTTATTTCCCTACTAAAGGAATATATCCGCATCGATTTACATAGTCGGAATTTTTCCCTTAGGCCCTTTCCCAAACACTGACTTATTGACTTATTTGACGCTATCTTGAATAAGTCGGTCAAGTCATTCCAATTCATTGTACTGACTTTGTGGCATAATAAAAAAAACAAAACACAGTTTATATTATATGGAAGAAAAAACTTTCTTTACATGTTGGTCGTTGCCACTAGATTTGAAAGAAAAAACTGCATGTATTACATTTCGTCAAGGCACATTTTTGGAGACATTTCTGTGTAGACATACTTATTGAAATTAGTCTCATCGCGAGTCGGCTCATTTGAATAATTCGGTGTCCACACCGACTGTTTGGGAAACAACCTTAGTAGGGAAGTAAATAATTGAAAACTTGGGCACAAATTTGAAAAAACGATTAAAGTAGCCGGCGAAAAATTCGATTTTTAAGCAAATTATATTCCGCATGCGGAAGTTTCCACCGATTTCAAGAAAACGCGCCCTGGAGTATAAGCCACGAAATTATGCATATTTATGCAAAACATTTTCTTTAAGCACTACGGCGCAAAAATATTATTTACACATCTTAGACATGGTACCACTTGGCAATATTTAAGTTCCTTGGCCCTAATTGGCCACATTCCAGAAGCAAGTTCCAAAAGACTACTGGATGTAATTTTCAAAACTTGATTAATTGTAACGTTTTAAATCGTTTGATGTTGACTTGATCGCACGTTTTATATCCTGTAGTACGCGTACGAAGGGTTTATTTTTAATTCGAATAGAGCGAGCAGGGTTACCCTGTGATTACACACCGAACTAAGGTTGTGCAGGGCCAAATGATCCGGTGTGTGTAGAGTAACAAATTGTTTTTTAAGAAGAATTTTTACGGCTTTTCGGAAAAAAGAAGATAGAAATATTGTTAGTAAATGGCCTCTTTGTTTTCTGCGACTAAAATAGTCGTAAACATTGTATGGGTGTCCATCAAAATAATATTTTGTCCGAAAAGCCGAAAAAATTCTTGAGCAAATTGATTTTTACTTTGTACACTCTTCGTACACTGACATTCATTTCAGAGTAAAGTTTGAAGAACTTAGTATACAGGGACGGGGTAACCACAGCTCACAATTAAAATCGCAGTGTACGTGTAATGTAATAATGTAAGCTATAACCAGCGAGTCTGTAAGAAATTTAAGTAACGAAGCGAAATCTGCAAAATGTATGTTTATTGACATTGCTGACCAGCGAAACTCAAAGTACTTTTCGTTCAGTTTCGTTAAATTGTCACTTGGCAATCTGTAACAAGAGCGAAAATTAACGCGCAAACTGAAGGAAACGTTAAAATAGTATATTTGAAATGGCGGTATGTTGGTGTGTGTTACATATTTATAATTTATGTGTACAAATATTTATTTATATGTTAATAATTTAAATAATATTTTATGTACATTTTTCATCAACGTTTTCAGCTCAATAGATACCGATTGTTCACCAACATTTGTGGCCACACAAGGTCTATCAGCATGTTGAAAACCTCACATGTCATGCGAGTGTGAACAAAAAATTGCTGTTGACAGTTCTTAATTTCTAAAATCGTTACCTAAAATAAGTTATGTACATATACCTCTAAATACTCGTATAGTTACATTTATTGTATTTAGTTCTATGTATATATCTATACCACACAACACCGTTTGTTTTTTATTTTTGCCCCTTCGTCCTTGGAATAGGGTAAAAAAAACAAGCTGTTCAATTTTCTCAAATAGATTCAATTTTGGCGAAAACTCTGGTGGTAAATTTATAATTTTGCGATTGATATTTAAAAATTCAATCGACAATAAAATCGTGTTACAAATTTGCTGGTCAAACTGTCAAATATTCTGTAATAAAACATTCTCGTTAAATTCTGTAAGGTTTCGTTACTGACTCTTACAGACTCGCTGGTTATAGCTTAAAATTACTCTGTAAACGTATTTTGTTCGGAAACCGTCACTTGAGTGTTGGGACTTGTACTGTTATTTCATAAGCTAGATGTTAATATTAAATTTTATTATTATTTACAACAAACAAATATAAAATTAGTTTTGTACATCTAGGAAGTTTGCGAAAATGTATCACAACTACCAACTTACTCTCAAGTCTCTTTTTTCGAACAAAATCCGTACAGTTGAATTAAAAAATAGAACCATAATTCATGTTAGTCTTTATATGACAATCTATTCACGAAAATCTGGCGGTGCTGTGAAATTTGGTGGAGTAAACCTTGACGTAGTGATGGTCTCCATAGACTCGAGTTCAGGATTTTTAAAAATCAATACATAGATTTTTATTTTACTAATTTTTTTTTTTAATTGGGACAAGTGGTGCAGTGGTTAAAGATTCGGCACTTGGACCGGGAGGTACAGGGTTCGAATCCCATCAGAGGCTAGATGCAAATCAAATTTCCAACATCAATTACAATCGATGATGTTAGCACAAGTAAGACCCTCTGATGGAGTGCAGAATTTAGCGCCGACCCACCGTCCACGTCAATGTACAGGTTGACATGGAGCTTGTGATGTGCAGGTGGTATACTGTAATTGTATGAGTAGGTGAATGGGTAAACGATGTAGCGTGAATGCGTGGTGTCACAATGGGTCAAAATTGACCTAAGTGTCAACCACTAAAATACAGCAAGGTGGATACCAATCTTGCACTAACTTATTTAACAAAAGTAAATAAAATTTAACCGATCAACCAATATTCCTTCTCACATGTCTTGTAACATATGTGTACATTGTACAGGAATGAGTATTAAATAGTTTGTCGGTTATAATGACTGGTAGGAATGAAACATTATATGTTAACTCAGAAGAAAATGCTAACAGTTTCTTTTCTGTTTTGCTTAGTATTTTTCCATTGAAAATACTCGTAGTATATAAAACATGATTTTGGAAATAAACTTACATTTGGACACTAATACGTTACATGTTAAAATAGGTATTGATGATTTTCCCTTCTAAATAGATTTCATGGAAAAGTACGAGCGGAAGAAATGAAGAAAACTTTAATTTGTCAAATGTGATTAAATTTGTTATGGGGATATAGGTTTTTTGTATGGCTCTGTGTCTGTTTATACATGTACTCGTATTTATACGTATATGTATGCGTGTATTGTTGTAAATAAACATTTAGGGATAAGTTAACCCACAAGGATGATAAAGCATATTAACTAGATTAGACTAATTTTATTTACTACTACTGGGTTTGGGTTTCGTTTTGTACGCATTTTCATCCATTTTCACATAAATACAAGATAAATGTATGTGTGTTGGTTATGTATTGTGCGTGTGTGATGATTTTTTGAATGGAAAATTGTAAATTAGATGATAGATCTGTTAGAATATTTCTTTTAATTACCTTTTGTTTTACGGGTGTTTGGTTACTTTGGTTTTCCCTATTTTGTTGTCGGTTAATTTTATGTCTTTATATATATACGTATGGTAGAGGTACTCGTATGTACATAAGAAAACATATACCACACAACAAACATTAATTTTATAAGAAAAATAGACGCATGTTTATTGTAATCTTTTTCAGCACTTTGGTTTTCCGACTAGACGAGTATTGACTAAATGAAACAAATATAATTTAACGCATAATTTATTAGATGGGGTATTTTTTTAATAGGCCGGTAGGTTGAAGACTTGGTGCTGCTATTGTCGTTTAACGTAGTGCTTTAGTTAAAAAATATCAGTATGAATAATCAGGAAATTGTCTAAGTTCATGGAATGGAATTAGAATAATAGCATGGAATGGATTTGCAAATGCTCTTGAACAACTAAACAATTGGTGTTTGTCTCATATTTAAAAAAACACTTAACAAAACAGTCACATCTATAAATTTACAGGATATCAAGTATTTCAAAACGTACACCCAGATAATATTGCAAAAACTGCATTTACCATTAAAAAGGCAAAAATATGCTACAAAAGAAATACAATCAACCAGTACCAAAACAGGAAATCCTTCACTAACCGTTTCTGCAGTTTACTTACTGACCACCACGATATTACCTAAAGATAGATGTCTTTAAAAACTCCCGAAAAAGTTCATAAGAAAACTTTTTTGTTAGAGAAGACTTTAATGCAAAACATACTCACTGTGGTAGTTTCCACTATAGGGGTAAAGAGCCCCTCGGAGCAGTGAGAAAATGTGGATGTAACTTGCACTATAATGGAAGACCAACTTTCCGGCTCACAGATGTCAATAAAATACTCGATCTACGAGCATTTGGAAACAAATAAAAGGGGGAATATGTTACGGCCAACAACCGATTTTATTTACGACGAACGTAAAAAAGCGCGACGCAAAAAAACTAATATGGTCGCATGATGTTTAGCAATTTAGGTCGTTTACTGAAAATTTATTTATCAACTTAGAAGTTTTGATGCGGTTTTCTATGGCCGGCTAAGGCTAAGGGTATGGGGTGGGGTTTATCAAAATATATGTTGATCTTGCCAGACCGTAGAACAAGAAACGATAAATAATCGAACACTTTTCGTGATCGGGAGAAAAAAAAATAGTTGCCTCGTTGTCACATGTTTACCCAAAAATATTCATCCTCAATACATCTCCATTTTGAATCAGTTTAATTTTTATTTTGTTTTTTTGTTTTTATAATAACCGGAAAATTTAGAGTTTTTTAACATAATTATTGAAGCCATAATTTAGAGCATTACATTTTAAGATTATGCAAAATACGGAGAAAAAAAGTTATTGTATCTAAAATTATTTACTAATACGATAACTCGTTTGAAAATATTTAAATTATTTAGAAAAGAAATTACTAATTTAAATATTTTCATCTAAAAAATTAAATTCTTTAGAAAATTATTAAATTTAAAGAAAATTATGAATGAACTATTCAAAAAAAAATAATATTTAAATTTTTGAAGTAAAACTTCTTTAGGCACGCTTGACTTGGGGACTAAGCTGGCAAATGCGTTACGAAAAGTGTAATCGAACGAAACAAACGAAACAATAAACGCAAAACGAAATCATTTTCCTTTAGTATCAGGATGTGCCATGACAATTCATAAATCTCTAGGTGGAACATTAGTTGATACCATTTTATTTTAAAAATTGGTTAAAAAAATTGGAAAATAAGAAAATAGGAAAATTGGTAAATGGAAAATTGGAAAAATTGGAAAATTGGAAATTTCGAAATTTGCAAAATTGGAAAATTTGTAAATTGGAAAATTATAAAATTGGAAAATTGGAAAATAGGTAATTGGAAAACTGGAAAATTGGAAAGTCATAATATAGACTTCTATGTCACTGACTGACTCACTGGAGAACGCGCTGGGTGACCAAAATTTGGTTTTCTATATTATAACATCTATGTCACTCACTCACTTACTCACTCCAGAACGCACAGGGTGACCAAAAAAAAATCTTCCGTGTGATATATTTTATATATGTATTTTTTTCTATATTATAGCTCCATTCCACACGAGGTATCACAGAAACCGATTCTTTCTTCGTTTCTTTCCCCGTTTGGTTATGACACAGGTTTGAATGCGACTTAAACAAATCGATGAAACCACACTACGCAAACATAAATGAAATAAAAAATATTTCAAGACCATTTTTACTATGCGAAGAGCTTTCAAAAATGATTTGTTTGTCCATTTTGTTACACATTTTCCGGTATAAAACACAAACACAACATTCCTCCCCGTTTGAGAGAAGAAAAATCTTCTGGAAGAAGGTTTTTCTTTATGGAATATGGTTAATAGTATATCGGAATACGGTTCATTTAAATGTTTTTATGGATTGTTTGGGTGTCTTTTAATATTATAGTTCAATTTTAACCTAGATTACTTATAATGTACTTATAATTTTTTTTAAATATTGTTGTTTTTGTTTATGTACATTGACATTGCTACTAAAATGTTACACTTCATAATTGTTAAAGGTTAAGGTTTTCAATGTTATATTTTGATTTGGATTCTATTGAAAATATATTTTGTATCATATGCAGAAATTTAGTAGTTTTAAATATTAAGTAAAATTACGTTACGTCACAAAAGTTGCTTACCAATGAAATTGTTTTGTGATTAAAATTTTAATTATGGTCTATGTAATGTTAAATTTAAACTTTTAAAAAATTATTTCTATATGATTTATCGTCTTTAAACAAAATGATCTTAAATTTAATTTAATATGCCTAATTATTATTTCTGTTTGACTAGAAAATAATTAAATAAATTAGTTAGGTTTTGATAACTTCATTTGAAAGAAGAAGGGTGTTATTGAATAATCTAATATCTGATTTTGGTAAATTGCATAAATGTAATTTTTTTATGGCAAATTGTAGTGAATTATGTAATATTGTTTGTCTATCCTATTCCTCTTCTTGTCACTCTCCTTTCGATATAAGAGTTCTTTATGCTATTGCAGTTAAAATTTCTAATTTTCTTAACGTTTACCATTCGATGAGTGTATGTGCTTATTTCTATTGGATTGTCAACTGAATCTTGTGATGGAGCATCCTGGCTCGTATGATTGTTCGTTGGATTTGATAGCTGATTAATTTGTGTGTTATTTAATGGGTTAGAAAAGTTTGGGCTCATGAGATTTTTTGATGATTGATTTGATAAATGTTTGATTTTTGTATTATAAATTAGATTATGAGTATTTGGACTTCTTTGTTTATTAACTAAATTGGTTGAGGTTGTGTCTGGGTTCGTAAGATTGTACGTTTGATTTGGCAATTCATTGATTTGTTTAATATAAAATTGGTTTTGGGCGTCTGGGCTCGTTTGCTTATTAACTAAAATGTTTTCTGGGTTTGAATAACTGTTATGTGATTTATTTGATGATTGATTGATTGTAATTTGAGCATTTGGGATCGTTGGCTTAATATCTAAATATGTTGAAACGTTTTCTAAGTTTGGATAATTTTTATGTAACTTAATTGTAATATGAGAGTCTGGGCTCGTTGGCTTATTTACTAAAAGGGGTTCTGAGTTTGAATGATTGTTTTGCGGTAGATTTGATAATTGCTTGGTTATATTATGAGCGTCTGGGCTCTTTTGCTTATGATCTAAATATGTTGAAGGGATATCTAAATTTGGTTGATTGAATTGCGTGTTATAGATTAGATTTTGAGCGTCTTGGCTCGAGTGCTTATGAACTAAATATGTTGATTTAACGTCTTGAACGATTTGGTTTAGTTTGGTTGATTGATGAATAAATGGATTCGTTGGCTTCTTAATTATATCTGATGAATGATCTTCTGAATTTGATCGATTTATGTCGTTGGTTTGGATTTGTGTTTGTTTTAAATTGTTAGTTTTCAATGGTTTAGTTCTCGTCAGTAAATTTTGATCCTCGTGGTCACTGTAATGTTGTGATGACTGGATTTGACATAAAACAGTGTGGTGAATGTCAGGAATTGCTTGATTTGTGTTTATGTTGTATAATTGTTTGAACAGGATGTTTCCGTTTATTTGATGAGTATCCTCGCTCAGTTTTTTATTTAACAGGATTGATGGTTGGTTGTTATTGCTGATTTGTGTGTCAATATTGGTTTTTTTGCTGATTGGAAATCTATTACTTCTTTGTGGAATAACAATTTGGGTTTCTTTGGACTTGTATGTTTCTCTTTCGGGCTCGAACTTGTAATTTTGCGGTTGTTTTGTAAAGTAACTGTTGGCGATTGTTTGAAATTTATTTAATTTTAAGTTTGAGTGTTGATTTTGGTTAAAATTTGGCGTTTCATTGTAACATCTTCGTTGCTTTGATATAGCAGGATTGCTAAAATGGCTCCAGGTATATGGAGGTTGTTGATATATTTGTTTTTTTCTCTCTGTGTTTATTCTTGTACGGCAAATGTCCCAAGTATGATTAAATTTTCGGCAGTAGTTACATCTGATTTGATATGATCTTCGATATGGTTGTTGACTTTCGATCGCTAGTAGGGCGAGTGCTGATGATTCATTTAGATGTGTTGTTGGTATGCCTATTACCGAGTTAAACATGTGCTCAGTTTTTTCTGTCTCGTTTATAATTTCGGTGATACTTTCGGCTTTGCTAGTTATTATTTTATTTTTGATTATGGTATTGTATAGTCCTCGTTTGAATGTTTCCACAGCTTGTGATTCTAGATGTTTGTTGTAAATCTGGTCAATATATCCGTATTTGTTTTTAAAACTGACCTTGTATTGATCGAGTGCATCATAAAGTCTATACCCATAATTTCTGGTTGTTTCTCCATATTTTGTTTCGTTGTCAAAAAATTTCGTTCCAGTTCCGCCATACAATAGTTTGGTGAATAAATTTCAATAAGTGTTTTTCGCAATGTTGGATAGTCGTGTATCTCTCTGTGATAAATTCGCGTGAATGCTTCTTCTGTTAATCGGAGTTTTATTAATTTGTCGAATAATTGCTTTTCTATATTGCTAAGTGTTTTATAAATACTGTCTGCTATGGCCACAAAACGGTTGAGTTCAATTGGTCTGTTTTTTGTGTCAGCTCCGCTGAATTCTGGAATAAGAGCGATACATTTTAATATTTGTAGCTGGTCCATTTTGTAGGATTTTGCGGCGTGTCGAAGGCGGTTTTGATAAGAATGCGCGTTATGCTAGCGATGGTTCTGTTTTCATTTTATTATGTTTGGTTGAAGTTGATATGACGTTGATTAGATTTTAAAATGATTTACATTTGAAAATTTTAATATTTTTCTTATTGTGCATTTCTTCTTGTGCAATTTTAATATTGTGCATTGTTGACATCTTAGTTTTTCTACAGCGTGGTTGGATTGTGAAAGAACGATTGCGAAGATATGTTTTCGCCCGCAGGATCCTGTGCAGCGCCAATGTTGTATAGAGCGGGTTGTGGATAGGGTGTTTTAAAAAACATCATCTTCTTCACTGTTGCGACTACATTTTATTTATTAAAATGAACTTCACATTATAGTTACACTTAAAATAATTTTTGTTGATTACTGCTCTGACTAATACTTTATAACTATATCTATATCTTAAAATTAAAATGTCTTATATACTAAAATTTTGAGGAAATGAAAATGCACAAGCACTACGGAAAACAAATGTACATTTTCCGAGGTTGCAAGATTGCATTTTCATTTCTTGTACGCAAATGTGTTAACTTTGTTAAAATTGAACGACCTTACTATTTTATTAACAATGCGGAAAACGGCTCCGAGAACGCACAGGGTGACCATTTTTTTTTCACCATTATAATTCGACCTTACTATTTTATTTACAATGCGGAAAACGGCTCGGACACTCGAGAACGCACAGGGTGACCATTTTTTTTCACTATTATAATTTTTCTATATTATATTATAAATATTAAATATATGTTAGAAGGTTTACTTCAGTAGTGTGGTCTAAAGCACACTTAATTTTTTTAGATAATATAGAGACTAGTTCTAATACTATTTACAACTTACATAATACTAAAATTATCGTTGGGCGCCTTGGAAGTAAACGTGGACAAAGATATCTCTTTTCCTGCCTGCCCACACAATTGTTTGAGTAAGGCAAATAATCATGTTAAAAATTTATTTTGGATTGTGTTTTGAACCAACTTACATATTTGTGTATTCCTTTTAAACTTATTTTCGTCCGAAAAAACACTATAACAATACACACAATTGTGTTGGTTGTACTTCAAATCAACCGAAATTTTTTATCAAAAACGCCATTACATACTCTTTACTCACACATTTGTATGATTTGGACTTTAATTGAGCCAAAAAAAATTTGTTTGGTAAAACAAGGGATATCCAATTTTTGGTGCGGTGCAACGTTGAATTCCAGTATAAGGATATAACACCAAATTTTAACTTTACGTTATCAAATTGTTTTCGTTCTTGAATTATTATTTTAGATTTATTAAAACTTAATTCACTGTGCTATTTGAAAAATGTGACAAGCTGGGCACCAGGGGGTAAACCTAATTCGAGTACGCTGAATTCAATGGTGCTAGTCCCATTTTAAAGTTAGTCTCCATTTTTGAGATATCGCTTTCGACATGTTTTGGCTCTGAGTCAAAATATACCCTCATTTTAACGTTGATAGCTCTTGAACCATTAGGATTTTTGTCATGCTTTCTTCAGCAAAGTTGTTGCGCAAGCAGAGACAAACAAATTTGCCGAACATAACAAGACCGAAAAACCACATCTACATTTTTTTTTATTTTCATTTTGTCGAAAAACACTTTTTTATCACTTTTTATCATGATGTTGAATTTAAACCGATCGAATAAACATCGCATCGACAAATATAGATTCAATAGAAATTATTTAAAAGAAAATTAAAGCGATTCAGTGGATTTTATCGGGATTTTCGTTTTGCTTTCTTCAGCAAAGTTGTTGCGCAAGTCAAGACCGACAACTTTGCAGAACATATCAAGACTGATAAACCACATCCACCATATATGTACGTTTTACTTAGACCAAGGTTAGGTTAGATTAGGTTGGAGAGGGCGCTTCCGCACACTTAAACCAGTAGTGGTCCGTTGTGATACTACTGGATTCTTTTTCCCATTTACCCCGACTCAAAACCATTCTTAGTAGCTATGTACGTAGTGTAAAATATCTAGCACGCCACAGTCAGCGAGATCTGAAAGGCTGGCCATACTGTACACGCCCAAATACCTATGAGTTCTGTATGATAGTGCAGGACTCGAGCATATTAAGTTATCTAAAGTCTCCTCTTCGTCCATGCAACTTCTACAAAGTCATTCGTCTGTAGACCCGCACGTTCTCGCATGTTCCCCAAAAAAGCAGGGTCTTGTCAGTTTTGGCAAAAGCTTCTCACAGAAGACTCCGGCTCCTACCTTGCCGTCTAGAGAAACATGGGTCCACCAGTGCTGAGATCCGCATACACAAGTTAGGCTAAATACAACTAATTGAGATAAATAGCAATGAGTCATGAAATGAGAAAAACACCATCAATTTACTTAACGACAAATAAATTTAATAAAATTTACGACTATTGGGGTAGATACTCGATCCGCTAGCAAGCAAGTAATTTGCTAGCCAAAATCCTGACTACTTTATCAATTTTACAAAGGAAATTTATATTTCAAAATACATTTTTCATAAATTCTTTGTTTATTTTTGCGATATTACAGTAAACTTTACGGCTTCAAAAATTAAACAGCAAATTTTGTGTTCTACTGTGCAATCGCACAAAAAAAGCGTATTGAAAATCTATAATTTAAAATTTAAATTTCCTTTGTAAATTTGATAAAGTAGTCAGCATTTTAGCTAGCAAATTGCTTGCTTGCGGATCGAGTATCTATCCCATTATCCATAACTTAAAAACAAAGGAGGCACCAAACAGCAGCGCCTAGCAACCATATGTAAACTACTTCAAAATAAGTTATGTAATAGTAGTAAAAACTAAACCGAAGAAGAGATTATTCGCTCGAAATAGATATTTCTAAAAAAGTTAAAAAATTGGCACAATATGTAAGAACTAAACACTTCAATATAAAATTAAAAATAAAAAGTTTTTCATTTAAATAGTGACAAAAGAACATAAAAAATAAAGTGAAAATCTTCTTGTGAAATCTAGTGAAATAAATAATATGGATAAATGTTTTAAACTCAAGTGCTTTTGTTATGTGTGTGAAAAATTTACATTTATGAGCAATCGCCGCAAAATAAGTGTGAAACCGCTGAAGTCGCATTTGGTGTCCCGATGATATGGATAGATCCACAAAGACATGATCCAGTTCAATGTTATGCGTGCATGAATTATGTTCTCGGTACAAACAGAAAAAAATTGGTTCCTTGACATACACTGCAACGACTAATTCTGAACTACCGCTGCTGCATTCAGATGAAATTCCTGTTCCGGAAAGATTAAACCCAACTGAAGAATATACCCAAACATTTAAATCTGCTGAAACCGGAGAAACATGTGCCATGCGCCAAGCCATTCTTTTGTCAAAGAGAAGAAAAATGTTAATTTTTTAGGAATTTTTTGTTAGAAAAAATCGCCATAAAATCCACTGAATCGATTTAATTTTCTTTTAAATAGTTTCTATTGAATCTATATTTGTCGATGCGATGTTTATTCGATCGATTTTAATCGATTTAAATTCAACAAAATGATAAAAAGTGATAAAAAAGTGTTTTTCATCGAAATAAAAATCCAAAAAAATGTAGATGTGGTTTTCGGTCTTGTTATGTTCGGCAAAGTTGTTTGTCTTGGCTTGCGCAACAACTTTGCTGAAGAAAACGTAACAAAAATCTTAATGATTCAAGAGCTATCAACGTTAAAATGAGGGTATATTTTGACTCCGAGTCAAAACATGTCGAAAGCGATATCTCAAAAATGGGGACTAATTTTGAAATGGGACTAGCACCATTGAATTCAGCGTACTCGAATTAGGTTTCCCCTTGGGTGCCCAGCTTGTCACAAAAAAAAAGTTTGCGATTCAAGCACAGTGAGATTAAATTTTTTTCTTTTTTTGTTGTATTATTATTTTTAGATTAAAGTCCATATTATTTATTTTAGAATAAGTTTTTTTTGTTTTGAGAATATACTATATGTATTTATTAAATTATAGTTAATATTATTCTAGGTTTACATTTTTAAGAAATTTATAAAATACAATTTTCACAATTAATTTACACAGAGTCCACCATTTTTCTAATTTTGTTCTGTTTCACTACTTAAACATTGAGGATTTGTCCTCACGTGATTTATTGTCTCTGCCACACAGATTCAAGCCACAGATTTTAAGGCCATTAATTACTTTTAGCTTTAATGAATTCTAATATATTTATTCACTAAAAGTAGTATGAACTGTTTGTCATATTTTTTTTTTATTTGTGAAACACTTTTTTTCTCTAGAACGATTTTTGTAACCAATTTTCGTTACCAACCGTAATTACACAACTTTCACGCACACGTTATTTTTAATTCTCTAGATTAAGTTTCTAATATTTAACAATCACACATAAGTTAATTTAGTTTTAAAATTGGTTTGGACTCGATTCTATGTACATTATAACGATTGATTACCACCAACTTATATTTAAACTCAAAAAAACTAGGTCTAACTCGACTTTACTTACTTTATCTTTAGAATGATCCGATCGTTCTTAAATTCCAAACTCGACTCCTCTTCATCCAAAAAAAAAAAAAAAACCAAATCCAATTTTTCTTTGCCATAAATTTGCATCCTCACTCCGATTTATCCCGTAATTATACAAAACAAGATTTTTGTTTTTCAATTTACAAATACCGGACTAAATTTACGGGTGACCCAAAATAATTATCCTATAATTGCATGGCAATTTGATTACAAATTAAATTTATGCAGAATACCGTATTATAAATAAAAAAAATTAAAATTTTAGGAAAATTGGGCCAGCTAATGGTAAAACTATCTTGTATATTCAAAAACCATTATCTATGCCTAAATTTCAGAAAAGGAACGAGGTCAACCCTTGGTGCTGAAAATTTTATCTTTAATTTTTTTTAAATCTTTGACGTTTATTTTAAATGCTAAACTTTGGGACCAATTATTTGTAGGAAAAGACTTTTAATTTTTATTTAAAACTACAATCAAAAATGTTACGACTTATTATTTTATTTTGTTTGAACAACACTGAACTTCTCGGCTTCTCATAAACGACTGATCGATTATGTAATTTTGTTTACTAAAAACAAAAAGTCTTTCAATATTCCGTTTTGAAATTAACTTTTAGCATACAATATCCACCAGCATTTGTTCATCTTCTACACTATCAACATTATTGGAGTCGACTTCGGTTTCTTTCAGCGATGTTCTCCACATTTTCATGTGGTCTGCGCTTGTAGTAGTGTTTCGTGGGCCAGGAGAATCGACGATTTTCTCCACTTCATATCGATTCTGGGCCTTTACAGAACTTATTTTGTCGATATGATGTGGAGAAAATCGGCGATTCTCCTGGCCCACGAAACACTACTACAAGCGCAGATAAGATGAAAATGTGGAGAACATCGCTGAAAGAAACCGAAATCGACTCCGAGTATGGCGATAGTGTAGAAGATAAACAAATGCCGGCGATGAGTCTCTGCCGTTTGGTGAGATCATCGTCGATGATAACAACAAAAGGAGTGATGCAATAAATAAATCATAATTTTCCAATTTTGGTAACTAGAAGCACAACCCCGCATCAAGCATAAACAGTGCGCCTCCAATTCACGTGGGCTTTATTGTTTTGTTACACACTTAAATTTTAGAATTCAATTTTATGTTTAAAAATATTTAAAAAAATTATTTAATTTGTGTTTATTTTTTTTCTATCATTTGAACACCTAAATGTATAAAGTTATAAATATTTAGTATTTAATTTATTACACCAAAAAAATTGTTATTCGAATTTAATACAATTACAAAAATTAAAAGTTCTCAATAAATTATTGTTGAGCACATATTCTAACGGTTTTACATAATGCGATCCCCATGTGCATATTTTGATTTAAGGTATTTCTATAAGTAACATAAATTAAGCCACAAGATAATTATAAAAATATTTAAGTTAATTAATTAAAGTTTTTATACCAATTTTGCCAAAATTCCTATTCTTTAATTAATTTGTTTTTTACCATCACTCAAGGCGCTTGCCAAACTAACTGATTGAATAATCTACCTTTTCATTTTGACCTTCTCCCGTATTTTTCCATTACAATAGCATTGTACAATGGAATCCATTTTCCTCGGTCTACCTAAAACAACGCAAAAAGAAAACCGTGCAGATCTAAATAGTCAGTGACTGCGGATTGGTAACTGTGGCAATTTTTATCTTTACATTTTAACATTTTTTTATCTTCGTGACAACGAAGTCTTAATTGATTTATGTAAAAAGTTATTTGTTTATTAGAATTTAATTTGAATTATAGATGGAAGATTTGCAAGAATCGCAACAATCAGTTTCGAACTTTCGAGATTATTGATTTCAAAAAATCAGTCATCCCATCAGGCCGCGGCGACTGACGTTGATATTTTACATAGGAATATTGTCTATATATAGAACAATACCATGTTTATGTGGCACTAGCGAATTACTACCTAGCCTAATTAACTTTTCGTTGTGTACGAATTACCTTTATATTTTTACGTTGTTGTTGTATTTCGAATTAAATACACAATCGTAGGAAATTCTTCCATATTCCTATGTAAAATATCAACGTCAGTCGCCGCGGCCTGATGATGTTTCAAATCAATAATCTCATTAAGTTCGAAACTGATTTTTGCGATTCTTACAAATCTTCCATCTATAATTCAAATTAAATTCTAATTTATCCGCGATCCAGCATTAAAGGGAAGAAAAAGTATGGGGTGGTTGGGAAGTTGATTGTGTCTAAGTAAGTATGAATTATCATAGTCGTTGTCACACAGGTTTGACGCCAAATGGAAGAATTTCCTACCATTGTGTATTTAATTCGAGATATACTAAAATAGTCCAATGTACGGAACAATCACAACAAAACCATTAAAATAAAACAACAACAACGTAAAAATATTTGTTTATTGCCTGTAATTTGAAAAATGAAGGGGTGTAATTGTTGGGTCCCATTTGAAACGCGATATTTTAAAACGCGAATTATCAAAACGCGATATTTGAAAACGCGATACGGTGTAAAACGATATGGTAGCGATATTTCAAAATGCGATATTTCAAAACGCGATACAGTACAAAACCCGATATGGTACAAGACGCGATATTTCAAAACGCGATATGGTACAAAACGCGATATTTCAAAACGCGATATGGTACAAAACACGATATATCGCGTTTTGAAATATCGCATTTTGAAATATTGCGTTTTGTGCCATATCTCGTTTTGGAATATCACGTTTTGAAACATCGCGTTTCGAGCGGATCCCGTAATGGTTGTGGCCGACACTCGACTTTCTTTTACGACAAATGTGCCTAGATTATCAATACACCACACCTCAGTTCTAAAGCGGAAAATTAAACCTACCGGATTTGTGATAAAAATTGTAAAAATTAAAAATTTTTATTCCTGTTTAAATTTCGGAAAACCAATAAGGTCAACCCTTGTTAAAAAAATATTCTTAATTGCAAAAATACAAGAAGCTCCCAATGAAGTTGCCACTTCTGGTACACAGATGTCCACTACATTTCGCATGAATCCCCCAATTTATGGAAAAAGCTTTAGTATGACGTTTTATTTCAAACAATCAATTCGCCTGGTCAACAGCTACCGATGCCGAATTTTGGCTCACTATTAAAATATTTTTATTTTAATAGTGGTTTCATAAATCCTATATACTTTTCAAAATATTACAAATGGAAAATGTACAAAAATCTAATCTCAATGGCAAATATTGGTGACACATCACGCGTGATTAACGACATCTGTCAATTCATTTGTTCTCAGTTAGCATTGCGATTTCATCATGGAAAGACATACACTCGAACAACGTTTACAAATTATTGAATTTTATTATCAAAATTCATGTTTATTGAAAAATGTGTTTTGCGCACTTCGTCCATTTTATGGTCGTCCTAATCCTTGACGAACAAGAAATTCAAGTCATTGTGACAAAATTTCGCACCATTTTCACGTTATTGGACATCAATCCATCAAATTGTATGCGTAGAGTGCATACAGAGGAAATTATTGACGACAAAATGTCCATCCGTCGCTGGGCACAACAATTAGGATTGTGTTTTTATAATGATTGAAGTGCATCAACTGAAAATAAAGATTACGGCATACCAAAGTGGGACTTCACATTACTATGCAATGTACATAATTACTGAGTATTTATTTAGGGCCAAGCAATAATTGCACACCGAACGCGAAACGGTTTCAAGCAGTTCCTAAATCGTAAAACGAGTAAAATTTATAACTTTACACTGGGTATTGTTAAATTTGTCGAATGGGTTCTGGTAACTTTCAGTATGCACGCAAAGTTTTAATTCGCCAATAATTTTTAAAATGTTACGCAGCAATAAACCATTCCTATTTTAGGACTAGTAACAAAAGTATCACGGGTTTGGCTTACGAGGTTTTCCATACAACACAGGTTTAAAGAAAATAAAAAATGTTTAAGCTATGAACTCAAATAATGCTAAACCGCACAAGCAGTAGAATTAACCCACATTGAAATACTTTTATAAATCTTTTAATCAATCTGTACGTGTTTTTTCATCAAAATTGGCAGAACAAAATTTGCAAGAACGCCTACAATCAATAAAATTATTAATCTAACACAGATGCTGAAGTTTAGATAAGTAAATTGAAAAATTATCCTGTTACCTAAATAATAACTATTCTTCTATTGATTTCCAGAATTAATTATCATCTACATTTTTTGCAAGAGCCTCGTTTTTTGTCTTCTGTTTTGTTAACAAAATATCAAAAATTTGATAAATTATAAGATAAATTTTACGGTATTTTGAAAAAAATTGTTTTATAAATAAAAATTCAATTAAAATCAAGTTTGCAGGATTTTGGTAATTATAGTCATGAAAAATGTATGTACATAATGCTGGGATAAAAGAAAAGCACAAACACCTTATCATCACAATTTTCATCTTTTTTTATAAACATCAATATTTGTGCAGTTTATCAGTTTTAAACAAAAAAATTGATATTTTTGAAACTTTGTTTTTGTTGCTTATTTCATGATACGATATTAGGGGGGAAAAACTTGAGAAAATTGGTTTAATTTTCGATTTTTGAGTTAACTTCGAGTTTGTACGATATCGTTATAAATGATGGCAACCCTTAGATAAAATTTTATTGAATCGCACAAAAATTAAACGTTAGGAGTTTATTTTTGCAAAAACTGTGTGTAACGAAACAAAAGCTGATGACATACTCCTGTACTCATATGTTTGGTTGTATTGTTCCAATAAAGTTATTTCAAATATTTCTCTCGGGCCAAATGTACTTTCACAGTTGTACAATAAAGGCCTTAAGCGGATCAGTCTACCTATTTTATCGGATATTGCTATCAGATACACAATTTTCAAAACTAAACACGAAATATTGTCAATTACTTTTTTAAGTTTGCACTACATAGCTATACACAAAAAATATATTTCTATCGTTATTAAATTGATATTTCGACGTCAAAATTGTTTCAGGCTTTAGAAAAAAAAAATAATTTAATTGGTTTCATTTAAAAAATTCCTAAAAGTCTATAAATGTTTTAAACGTAACGAAGCTTATAGGTAGAATTCCTTAATTTGATTTTCTATAACTGAATATGCAAATATTTTATATACTAATTGCCCTTCGTGATATAAAAAACAATCACAATATGTTGGATGTTCCTGGGTTAGGTGTACAACCAGATTGGATACAAGTCTGTTAATACCAATGAACTCGGTTGGGTTTTCGTGTTAAACTGACTTTTATTTTCGTTGAATATATTGAGTGTCCTTTTGATAAGCAGTGGGATCAAATGGTATTGTTGATGTTCCGGATAGAAGCGTTATTTAACAATCTAACTAAATCAAATGCGGGTGTGATATTTTCGAGATTCTCGTTAACAAAATATATATACAAATTTTCTCGTAACTTTATATATGATTTCAATGCAATTGTGTTTCAAATACTTTATATGCCTAAAAAATTTTGAATTGAACTGAATTGAACTGATTATATGTAACTCAATTGTTTTACTGTATGTATTGCATGATGTTTCTAGTAAATTTCGTAAAACTGATTTGGACCGATAATGTTGCAAATTTAATTTAGAATGTTTCAGTTCATAGTCGGTTTTCTCATAAATCATATACTTTGCAAAATATTTGGAACAAACGAACAAGCTTCTGTAGAAGCAGGCACTTGCTGTAGATTTATTTTAGCCAAAAGTCTTATTTTAGCCAAAAGATTTCCCAAATAATCAATAAAGCTTAAGTATGAAGTTTCACCTGGATCAATCAATCCGTCTGGACTGTAGACAGGACACAGGCACTTAGTTTGCACAGCACCACACATATACACCGACGAATCGGTTGTGATACGATGTTATCTCGTAGTTTCGAGCTCCAAATAACTTTATAGTTTTATGACCAAATCCCGATGTCGGACCAACCGCTAGAAACTTGAAAAATTAGACATTTTGAACGAAAAACTAAAATTTCTTATCTATCGGTCGTTCCAACCACCATACGGCGGTATCTTTTACTAGTCAATATCAAGTTATTTTTTATCGAATTTGCGAACTTATTTCACATTTTCTAACTTTTACCCGACTACTGTAACTTGATGGTCATTATTTACCTACGTGCCGACTCTTTAGTTTACCGGTCATTTTACCCTATATTTACTGACCAGTTGACCACTTTATTGTCATTTAAAAACTGAAATCCAACTTAAATAAGTTATTTGACATATGCTCGACGATGAAATAACATTTTTCATATATCACAATTTTGTGATATAGACTGCGCTTGATTTTATCGAGAAACGTCCGAGTACAAACGTCAAATGTACAAAAATTTATTATTTATAAATAGTTAAATATGGATCATTTTAAATTAAAAAAGAAGCCGTAAACATTCGACATTATTTTATCGGAAAGTGAAATTTTACACAACCCCTTAAATCCAAATAGAAAAAGTAATTTTGACAATTAATTAAAAAAAATAACCAAGTTGTTGCCAGAGTGACAAATTTGTTGGGAAAATAATTTATTTGATTATGAAATTACTTTTTTGTGTTTTTTGAGATACGTTTGCTATAAATTAGTCTTTACTAAAACTTTTTGTCATTTTCATATACATTATGAAACTCGCCATTTTTTCTTTAGGTTTCAATTATTAAACAATTATTTACTTCTGAAAAACAAAATTTGTTATTTTAAAAATTTTCATGACTATATGTCAATATAGTATCATAATTTTAATGATGGGAATGTTTTTGGACACATTTACTGTGGTTTAATTTAATCATATTTATTTATTTTTATTTTTGTGAAATATCAACTTATATTTTAAAATAGAAAAATTATGAAAGCACGTAAAACGGGTACATATTTACAACAAAACTTCATTTGTTTGAAAAAATAAGCCGTAATTAACACCAAATTTGAATTATTAGTTTAACAATGATTCTATCAATTTAAATTTTTATAAAAAATCTTTCACAGTAGGAACATTTGTATTTATAAAACAAGAAAATGAAATAAATAACGTGATGAAAAAGACAGCACGATTATTTATATATTAAAAAAAAGTTCTCTCTCCACAAAACATAATCCGAATGACGGACGAAATTAGTTATTTTACGAACGTAATAAATGTTTAAGCGACTCCCATCTGCCTAAAACTTCAGTCATTTGAAAAGACAACTAGTGGTTATTACGACGTTATAACAACCTAACACCGTTATCATACCGTTGTACCAACGTCGGCTAGCCGACCCCTAGTCATCCAGCAAACGGCGGTACGACGTTATCCCAACCCATTTGTGCTTCTTCGGTCCTAGCTGAAGCTTGCGGTTGAAATGGCCGAAGCAAAAGTCAAAAACAAAGGTCACTTGAAAATAATGCACTTAAGAGTTATGTGATTTAAATCCAGGTGTTTTTACACATAGAGCGGATCGCCGGTCAGCGACCGTACCCCATGAAGAGCGTTTGTGTACCCTCTTGGCAGTAAGTAGAAAATGCTAGGAGTAGGAGACCCTCAGCTGGCTGCACGGAGTTAGGCAGGAGGCTCCCAACAGTCGAGAACCAAAAACTGCAATCTTACGACGATGTCAAACATGGTCGTTGTGACAAATATGTCTACAAGCAAAGCGAAAGGAAGCAGAAAATTCGCGCCAGAAGGTAACATAGCCACAAACCCAGTACAATGAAAAGATGTTTTACATCGCCTTCTCTCAGAGGTAATAGCAAACGAGGAACTGGTCGAGTTTACCAAGCCGAAAAATAATGTGCACAGCGAAATCAAAAAGATTATTAGTGAAAGTTACAGATGATGCAACAGTTCATCTATTGCTGCATCTATTCAGCTATTAATGAAATGAATGTACCAGAAAAAGAGTGTCAAATTTCACTATTCTATTAACAAAGAGTGAAAAGAAAATTTAGTTCATCTGCGGATTATGAATAAGAAACAGGAACAGGATAAGGCTTCTCAATAAAAAAAGTGGTCCACACAAAGTACTTCCCAGAATGACCTGCAAACACCTCGAATGTCAGAAACACTTTTAAACAAAATGGATGGTAACCAAGAAACGGCCCGAACTGTAGAATGGAAGATAGTAGAATCCAAGAAACGTACTGCTCAGAGTCGTAAGAAATATACTCGTACAAATGCGCAAGTGATTGATATATTGCGCAAGGTTAAACTGGATCCTGATCATTATTTGTCTGGGGAAGATGTAAAACAAATCAAAACGACAAAGGGAAACGTTTTATTAGAGCTGCGAAATATCCGTAACCAAAAAATGACCCAAAAATACCAAGCGAAGCTTGTAATTATTGGACTCTTGTAGACGCCAGCTCGAGCTAAAACATTGACGAATCGCTAATCGTCCGACTTGAGAACTAATTGAGAACTACCAGTGATGCTTGCCATGATCTAGCGAATTCCCTTTTAATTCCTGTAATTACCGATCGCGCTAATAATCTGAATCTTCATCAAGAACGTTTTCCTGCAACATCTATCAATCATTCAAATACGTAATCAATCATTTTACTTTCCCAAGAATCAAGGCCCGAAACAACTTATCTTAAAGAAATTAAAAAAATGTAAACGCTTGTCCTTCTACTACCAGAACGTAAGGGGACTGAGAACTAGATCTCGCGACGTTTTCTCAGCAATTTAAATACTTACATTTGATAGTTTTGTACTCACCGAGACTAATTTGAATAGTGATTTCAACAGTAACGAGTTTTTTTCTCGGATTTCAACGTCTACTGGAAAGATGGTTTTTATTGTCGAGACAGAAATTTAACTGGTAGAGCGGTTCTTGTTGCATTGCACATAAACTCTGATAGTCGAATTTTCACCATTCCCGACGCTGATAATTTTGAGGTGGTATGTATCAAAATTAAAAAAGATAGAAAAAAAATATTATTTTATTATTTTAAGCTATCAGCTTCTTACTAACGCTGTTGATTGCGCCTTTGACCTGATGTATACTCAAGATGGCATCTTTGTTGTAGGTGATTTTAATCTCTACGGCCTGAAAGGGGATTATTCAGATGGTAACACTCATTATGTTGCTTCGAATGTACTAACCGCCAAAGAAATTTTATTTACTGACAATATGTTGAACTCTGAACTATTTCAGATCAGCAACGTTAAGAACAGTTTGAACAGGAAGCTCGATTTGGTTATCAACGATAGCGTCGAATCGGAAACCAATCTAATCCTCTGTGCCATAGATGTATACCATCTTCCTATTTTAATTACCTTTTGTCTGGAGGAAAATAGTCCAATTTTCGACTCTGAAAACCCACCTTGCTTCAATTTTCGTAAGGCCGACTTTGTGAAACTTAGTGATTTATTGGTTAACATTGACATTGAGACCATTTTAAATGATAATGATGACATAGAAACACAAACTGTTAATTTTTGCTCTGCAGTTTTTGAATGTTTTGAACAATCCATTCTGTATACTCGGCAAAAAACTGTATCGCCATCGCCGCCTTGGTATAATAATGAATTACGATCGTTACGTAACCTTAGGAACTCTCTCCCTCTCTCTCTCTGGCAGTATATCCCATCAAGGAATTTGACGGGACCTCCAGTCGCTGGAGCAAGCATGTTGACCACTTTGCTTTGGGCATCCTTAGGAACACTCGTTCACATCTCTTCCCTCCACAATAAAATGGCGTTTCGTTTGAATCATCATTTCTCTATTGCCAGGGAATCAGTCCAAGCTAAAGGGTATCCCATCTGTTAGTTTAATTTATATCAAAAAAACACATAATGCACTTTGAACAATCAAAGATTTTTATTGAAAATGAAATTTCATTCTAGGCCACCACAGCTCATGTTACAGGCCTGTATCCGAAAATCAAAATTGTTGATTACTTTTTCAATAAAAGCAGTTCAGTGGCCTCACTTTCAGTTCGAATGTTGTTCTTAAGATCTTGAATTGTTTGTGGATCTTTACTACAGTGGTTGGTGTTCGTTTATACGCACTTTATTAATTCTCCTGAAAGTCAAATTTTTCCATTTCAATTCCAACTATGAATACTTGTGATACATACATTCAAATATTGTAGTAGTGAGAGAAATAACAGGATACATTTTGTTTATTTAGATCTATTATTTTAGTTGTAAAGTATTGTTTTTAGTGAGATTTTTGGTGTTGCATACATTTATACGGAGTTACAAAAAAAATACTTTTTGCAATACCCCTATGAGGGCAGCCTGTTATTTAACAAAGCTGAGGGGGAAGCGAATACCTACTTGGTGGAATCCGGCTCTTGCGGAGCACCGGAAAGTCTATGGGTCTGCTTTCAATAGAGCGAAAAGATCAAGAGACAGTCAGGTCTGGGATTTCTATAAGGAATGCCACAGAGTATACAAAAGGGAGGTAAGGAAGGCGCAGAGGAATTTGTGAATTTGTGTCCAGCTGTACCAGGCTATATGTTAAAAACGGATGGCGCATGGACGGTTTCTAGCGAAGAGACTCTTGATCTCTTGTTTGAAGCTCACTTCCCGGGTAGTGAGGATGAGTCGACTGTGGAGCCTTTGGATGGTTGTGGGTCTAGGGATGACTGCAGGGTCCAACTGTTATGCTCAGAGGATATTCTGAACACCCGTAGAATAAAATAGGCTACTAAAGGGTTCTAGCCTTTTAAGTCAGCTGGTCCTGATGGGATTATACCAGCAGAAATTCAGAAGAACCAGGAGGTTTTGCTTCCTTGGCTGGAAGTTATCTTCAAAGGGTGTCTGAAGCTGAGGTACATCCCCGAGAAATGGAGGGAGGCTAGGGTGATCTTCATCCCGAAGGCGGGAAGAAGCTTGCACAGCAACCTTAAGGATTTTACACCAATTTCTTTGTCATCTTTTCTGCTGAAAACCATGGAAAGGATACTTGATGTCTATATTCGCTCAAAAATTGCACCCAGAAACTGGGCTCAGTCTCAACATGCGTACCATAAGAGTAAGTCCGTGGAGACGACATTACATACCGCGGAATTGAGAAGTCACTGGATTTTTGGGAATTCTCGTTGGTGGCGTTTCTCGATATCGAGGGTGTGTTCAATAATGTGAAGGTGGAGGCAATTATGGAAGGATTGCTACCTTTTGAGATCGAAGACCCAGTAATCAAGCTAATTATTCATTTGCTAGGTAGCAGAAGGATCATAGCGGCGATAGGAGAAGCTTCCGTCAAAAGACGGGTTGATTGGGGAACTCCCCAGGTAGGTGTTCTCTCTCCCCTTCTCTGGAATGTACGAATCAATAGAATACTATTGAAACTGGAGAGGGAAGGAACAGGTGTGGTTGCTTACGCCGATGACGTGGCGATAGCTGTCTCGGATAAGCACCTGGGTATAATCAGGGATATGATGCAAAGTGCGTTATCAATAATTGCGGGGTGGGCCAGCAGATGTGGACTGGGGATTAACCCATCTAAAACAGAACTGGTCCTTTTCACTAGGGGGTATAAAATTCCGGCAATGGCTTTACCAAGCCTGAATGGTACCGTGCTAGACCTTACTGATAAGGCGAGATTCCTAGGGATTCTTCTGGACAGTAAGCTCAGTTGGAAACCAAACACGATAGAAAGTGTAAAGAAGGCCACTGTGGCGCTCTACTCTTGTAAAAATGCCATTGGAAGGAAATGGGGCTTAAAACCGAAGCTGGTACACTGGCTTTACACGGCAGTGGTAAGGCCCATACTGCTGTATGGCGTGAGTGTATGGTGGCCTGCTCTGGAGAAAGTATCATTTAGGAACATGATGACAAAGGTACAGAGGGCAGCCTGTTTGATCATTAGTGGAGCACTGAAAACGCCCCCTACTAGTGCCCTAGAGGTTTTGCTGTACCTTCTCCCGTTGGATATTATCGGCAAGCAAATGGCGGTTAACACGGCCCCGGCTCTCAGCGACTTCGGGTTGGAAGTGTGTACAAAAAAGGCACTCAACAATAGTTAATTCAGTGAGGCATGAACTGGTGAATCTTGACCACAAAACACCCCGTTTGTGCTTCGACAAGTTTTTGAAGGTGATTATCCCCTCTAGAGAGGATTGGAATAGTGGTCTAGTTATGGAGACCGGGACAGTTAAATTCTTCACCGACGGCTCCAAGCTCGATGGTAGAGTGGGAGCTGGCGTATTCTGTGGGGAATTAAATGTAAGTTTATCCTGTCGTCTGCCCGAGTACTGTAGTGTGTACCAGGCTGAAGTTATAGCGATTCAAGAGGTCATGAACTGGTTGAAGCATAATGTAATATCGTTAACTGATATCACTATCTATGTGGACAGTCGGGCTGCCATTCTTTCGCTGGATTCAGTTTCCCTGGCGTCAAGAGTGGCGTTGGATTGTCACACATCTCTTAACGAGATGAGTGGGCATTTCAATATACAGTTGGTCTGGGTTCCGGGCCATTCCCACGTTGATGGAAATTGCAGGGCAGACGAGTTAGCAAGGTGCGGTACAACTCTCCAACTGGAATCAGGGAGAGAATGTGTAGGAAAGCCTATGTCTGTGCTGAAAGCAGCAAGCAATAGAGAAGCATTTGCCTTGGCAAATGCTAGGTGGATCGCCAGTCCAACTGGTAGTATGGCATGAGCTGAACTTAAATCGATTCAAGAAGCTGATCACACTGAGTAAGCGTGATTTAGGTAGAATTATAAGAATAATTACCGGGCACTGCCTTTTCGGAGATCATGCGAGAAGACTGGGTCTGGATGCAAATGACTTCTGCAGAAGCTGCAGAGACGAGGAAGAGGAGGAGATTCTTGTTCACTTCCTCTGCTCCTGTCCCGCACTAGCTGGCAGAAGACATGATCACTTGGGCAAATACAACATGGACGGCCTCTGTGATCTCGAAAGCTGTAATGTGCGAGATCTTTTACGCTATATTAATAGTACTAAATGGGTTTAAGGGAGTTTATGATAACCTAACCTAACCTACAAAATAAATGTTTTTTATATAAATTCATTTGTTTTGATAATATTTATTTTTTGCAGTCTCTCAGTAAGTTTTTACTTTCAAACTATAACACAAATTAAATATAACATAAGACGCTTTGGAAGTGATGGGTAAGGGAAAACGTTTAAATAATGAAAAAATAGCGCAAATTGAAATATTGAAAAAATTAGGCTACTTGTCAAGGAAATCAAAAGATTTGAGGGATTGATCAGAAATTATTTAAAAAATCCAAAAACTTATGGCATCAAAAAGCCTACACGAGGAAATTCAAAGCTCATTCAAAAGGCGTCAATTAAACAAGAAGCGACCAAAAACAAACTATTTTGTAGCCAAATAATTGCAAAACTTGATTTTCCGATAGTTAAATCAACTATAGCTCGGTTTCTGAGGACAACAAAAACCATTAAATGAATCAAACCTAAATCGGCAAACCTAAAGTTTGCCCAGCATTTAGCAAAAAATATTTAATTTAGATGAACCAGACTGCTCCAGTGATTATTGGCATGATCTACGCAATCACAAAGTCATTCGGCCAAAGAGAAATTTTGTTGGTGAAACTATAATGGTTTGGGGAGCGTTCTCAGGAAATTTTAAGAGACCCATTTGCTGGATAGCTACCAGAATTAATTCAACAAAATATTGTGAGATGCTGGAAGATGTTTTAATTCCATTTATTGATGATTATATTGATAGTGAGTTCGTATTTCAACAGGACAACGCTGCGATCCACGTTTCACAGTGCAGAAACATTCCAATACTATAGTGGCTAGCATGTAGCCAGCAATGCTGGGATGAAATCAGTCCCAATGTGCTCCAAAATCTTTTTCAGTCAATGCCAAAACGAATTTTTGAAGTTCTTAAGAATAACTGGGTTGGTGGGACGAAGTTTTAATATTTCATTGCTTTATACGCTTTACAATTTTTCGGTGAAAATACGCAAATGCGCATAAACGTATGCATCAGATTTCTTTGCAATTTGGCAAAAAAATTTGAATTTAATGAATAAAAATTTAAGAAATCCACAGTAAATGATTAAATTTTTCTTTTTAAATTAAACAAAAATAGTTTTTAGAAACAAAGAAAATGTTAAATTTTGGTTTAATTTTCGGATATATTGAACAAATATGGTGCGTATAAACGAACGCCAATTACTGTATACAGTTTGCTTTGAAACCCCCAAACCAAATAATCTAGCGGTGTCAAATCGTATAATCCTGCTGGTCAATTTACATCACAATTTCTTGAGATTATGCGATTCATGGAACTTGGTTGCCAATAAGTCGAGTGTTTCACGATTTATGTGACATGTGGCAACCGTTTTGTTGAAAAAACGATCATCTAAATTAAACTCATCGAATTTCATCCAACCATCCATAGGTTTTTTCAACAGGTGTGGGGTATGAGTTGTCCAAGATAGATGGGGAAATTTTGAAAGCTAAACATACTTTATGTCAGCTATCTCCAGTGTTGGTTTCAGCGAGCGATTTCTCAGTTAACTCCAGTTCTGCGTTGCGTCTCTTGAGTTGTAATTTTTGAACTTATCTTTGACTTATATATGGCGACCATAATTTTGATAGCGTCGAAAACTTTAAATACCTCGGGTCACTTATAACCTCCTTGAATGATATGCAGACAGAAATAAAAGCCCGAATCGCTGCCGGACCACGAGTTTTCTACGCACAATCAAAATTATTGCGATCTAAACATCTTTCGCAGTCATGCAAGCTCGCACTTTATAAAGCACTAATAAGACCTGTGCTGACTTTCGGAAGCGAGAGCTGGACCATGACCTCTAACGACTGTAGATTATTATCTACCTTCGAAAGGAAGGTCATCCGTTCAATTTTTGGTCCAATTAAAGTTGCGAACAATGAATATCGGATTCGCATGAACCACGAAATAAAGCAACTTCTCGGAGGTAGCGATATTATCGGCTTCATCAAATCTAATCGAGTTAGATGGCTCGGCCACGTTGCAAGGTCTCCACAACAACGAATGATTTACAAAGTGTTTCATCAACACCCAGCCGGTGTACGTCGCAGAGGAAGACCCCGACTGCGCTGGTGTGACGACGTCGAACAAGACCTACTCGCATTAGGATGTCGAAATTGGAGGACGAGAGCGATGGACCGAGACGAATGGAGGACCATAGTGCGAGAGTCATTGTTGGTCCACCCTGCATCGATAGATACTCTTCCAATAACGTATGGTACTGTTCGTTGTGCGGTTACAATGCATCGCGTCTTGGTTTCCTTATCTCATTTGTTAACCACAATTATGAATCAACGAGTGATCTCTTGATTCAGCAGTTCGAAGCCAACATCATCTCTACGGGTTCTTATTCGAACTTCGACGTTGCTGAACTTGGTGCGAAAAGTTGTGCTGTTTGGCCATTTTCCTTTTTATGCATACAGATCTCTCTTCAGCACGAAAAGTTCCGACATTTTAAGTATCACACCACTTTTATTTTTCACTGATCACTGATTTCTCGATATGTTAGCGATCTACCGCTTGGTGTACGACAATGACGCAAATATTAAAGAAATTGATTATTAAAATTTAGTAAGTTGGTTTATAACAGCGATTGATTTTTAGATTATGCTCGCATCAACTATGGAGAAGTTCATGTGTGTAGGTTATGCTTAATGGACAATCCGGCTCGAAGGACAAAAATCATTACGATTAATGTTGACTATCAGTTCAACAGAATTCAGACCAGAATTAATTGCAATTATTGTAACATTGTGAAACACTACCTAAACAGAACATAGTGGTTAAAGCTTTGGCGTTTGGATCGGGAGGTACCGGGTTCGAATCCCGATATGGGCAAGATACGAACAAAATTTTCATCTACAGATTACGATCTGCGATGAAATGGAACATATCTTTGACCCCCTGTCGGAGTGCCAAACTTATGGGTCAACCCAGTATCGGCTGGCATGGAGCTTGCAATGTGCAGATGGTGATAAAAATCGGACCTATAGCCATATGTTCTGGAATTGGCTGGCAACGGCATAAAAGTACGGATGGAATCAATTCTAATTCAGATAATTTGCAAATATTTAATGAACATATTCTTGTGATACTGGATTAAGCACGAGTAAGTACACATTTAGTTTATATTTCTATCTACATCAATTTTAAATCCAATTCTCGGTATTTAAAATTTTAACGTTATGGTCTGTTATTAGTCTCCACTGTTTTGATTCAGTAGAATGATTTGTTATTCTCGTTGTAAGTATAATAATCAATGTCCGTTCGGGAAGGGGAAAACCCAGGAAAGGAAAATTAAATATAATTTTTCAGATTTTCCTTTATTATATTAACAATAAAAGGAGTAATAAATTTCTGTAAAATATGAATAGTGGGATGTGCAAGATGTTCTAGATTTTTAATTAAAAATATAAGAATAAAAAAAGTATACTGAATTTTATTCCAACACCCCTTTTATAATATGTCCTATACATTGTATAAAACATACTAACCATCTCTAATGGTCTTGTCCCAGTTTCCATTTTTATCTATTTCACAACAATACACATGTAATTAAATATGTCTATTTTGTATCACGACCGGATATTATTTATTAAATAATTATTTGTTTTGTAATTGCGACACCTAGATATGGCTTGGTGAGTTGAAAAATCTTTTAAAAACAATTTCTAATTAAAGCATTGTATACAAAAGGATTAATATGAAAAACCAACACACGGGAAATATATTTCATTTTCTTTTATTTCCGTCTTTATCCTAGAGAAACAAAAGCATGGATCAAACCAGTTTATGTTGCACATTTCGTTTTCAAAAACAGCAAAACCAGGAAACTTTACAAAAACAGAAACTTTTATTTCAAAGTAGAGAAAAAAATTTCAGCTTTTCTTCTTCAATATAATAAATATATCGTTTAACAATAAAATTTAATTACAAAATACAATCAATTAAATTTTCATAAGAAGAAATCAAATGAAAAACTAAAAGTTGGGCAAAAATAAAAACGAACCTAGGATAAGAAAGGTGAAGTATACAGAGCAAAAAATTAACTTAAATTATTCTATTGGTGTGATTTTTTTTTTTTTTTTTGCTTTCTTAATAAAATCATCAATAAGTAATTAGAAAAGTTTCCATGATGTAAAAAAATATAGAAATAAAGGATAAAAAAGTAAAAAAAAATTTTTGAATATTTCAAATGGAAAACTTAAATGAATCCTTTGTGAATTCTGTAGCACGTAAAATTTATTTGATTTAATCGATTAGCAAATGAAAATCTTTCCATTTTTTGTTTTAATTTTGGTTTCCTATCTTCCACCATAAATTTATTTGTGTTTATTTTTAGAAAAATATTAATATTTTATCATTATTTTACCTTAATTAGATGAAAACTCTATTGTGATAACGAATTGGGATTTTCATTTCGAAAATAAAATAAAAGTTCTCGCCTTTTTTGTGTTTCCAAAGATAATTTAGAGAATTTTTTGTTTTTGGTTTTATTATTTTACGTTTCTGTGAGCTGAAAATATGTGTATTCTAGAAAGCTCATTAATTAGAATAATTTATCAATGATATGGTTCAATTATTATCTCGGCGCTCATTTTTCTTATTCAGCATAGTGTATGAAAGTGATGACGTTGTTTGTTATTTCATTACATTATTAATTTATACATTTTTGGGGCAAATAGACAAATAAATTGGAATTGTGCATAGTTTATATAGGCGCAAACGCAAATTGGAAATAGTTAAATCTGTATAATTAGCCAAACAAAATGATGTTTCTACGCGCCCGAGAAGCATTAAAAAAAATCCAGCCATTTTTCGGTTTATTAAATTTGCATATTTTGAGTACGCATTGTTTTTGAAGGTAAAATTGTCACTTAAAAAGCTTAGTAGCGTGAGTAAAATGAGTTATAAAACTCAGTAGGCTTTTTACCACACGATCTAACTGGAGTGTGCTCCTTTATTGTACATTGTAGTACATTGTTAGAAATGTCAATGTTAAAGTGTCATTTATAGTTAACCACAGCATTTTGTTTTTTTGTTTCGAATGTCATAGAGTTTTAGCGCCCGTCACAAAACAAAAAAAAAATGGAAAACGAGTTATTAGCCCTAGCTGCTAATCAAAATTATCAGAAAACCTTAATTAATGTAAGTATAAATGATTTTGAAGTAATTAAGTAAAATAGTACATGATTATTAATGTTTTTTATAGGTTATGAGTGCCATAGAAAAAAATGAATTTTCTGACGATGAATACGAAGACGAAGAAGTTGATTTCATTATAACCAGCATCCGAGTACTAAAGCGAAAGCCACCAAGAATAACTGGTTAATAGTTAATGTGGTTACTATTATGATAACCAAGAATTTCAAAAAAAATTTCGATTAAAAAGAAATACATTTAACAGACTTCTTGAAATTATTGGAGAACAATTTTCTGCAGAAACTGCAACCAGAGGAAGGCCCGTGGTGAATTTAAAGGACAAGTTTTTGGCAGTTATTTGGTTACTATCCACTCCCGATTCGTATAGGTACTTATTATTTAATTTTATACTTTATGAATATTACATTTTATGTCGTTTGCAGTTCGGTGAGCATGCTGTCGAGATGTTTCGTGCGCATTATAAATTACATAAATTCTGCAATGGAAAAATTTTTAAAATGGCTAAGAGGTCAATATCTTGAAAATATCACCAATAGCATATTTAAAAATTTAATCGGCGTCATTGATGGGACTTATGTTGCTCTTTCTGTCCCGAGAAAACTTAATACCACCTACACTAATAGAAAATGCTTCACATCATTGACGTTGCAAGCAATTTGTAACTCTGAAATGCAATACATTGATATGTATGCTGGATGGCCTAGTTCTGTGCCAGGCATTAGAATTTTTAAAAGTTCTGATATTTATCAGGGCGCAGCAAAATCCATCGCATTTTTTTCCAAACGGGGAATATATATTAGGAGACAAGGCCTATCCTATTTTGAATTGGTGTATCACACCGTATTTAAATAGAGGAAGGTTAAGCGATCGCGAAATTAATTTTAATAAAAGGCATTCTTCAACGTAGCTTTGCTCTGCTGTTTGGTCGATTTCGCAGACTTGAACACCTTGACCTGCATAGAACTGATTGGGCACCAGCAACCATTACAGCCTGTTGCATTTTACACAACATCTGTTTAAAAGATGTAGTAGATAATTATATTGAGGATGGAAGAGCTACACAGCCATTAAATAATACAGATCGTGTGTTTAACAGCGGCAGCAGTGAAATGAGCAGCTCCATTAATAGTGGAATTTTAAATCAAAATATAATTTGCCATGAAAACAATCAATAAAAACTAAGTTATTATTTTTTATATTTTATTAAATCTTCAATTAAACTATTTTTTATTAAATTTAAAATTTCTTTCATTTGGGTATCGGCCGACTCACAATGTTGGAGCATTCTATCTTGAAATAATTTGTTGTCCTTCTGCCGTTGTTTCCGAATTTTGGTCAGCTCGTTTAATTGATCCAAGATCATGTCTTCCTTGTTCTTTCTCAATTTTTTTCAGGAGGAGAATTTACTTCTTCATCATAATCTAAAATAAAAGTTAATGAATTATAGTCAAGTTATTATGATTAGTCAGTAATTGCATTTGCCATTACAAATTACATATTACAATTATTATATGGTCATGGCGATTACACGTTTAAAAAATAATTAACTAGGTTAAATTATATCTACATTTTTCTTTTTAAATGACGAGGATAAAATAAATATGCTAATATGTATACCATTCGATAATTCTTCTTTAATTGGTGGTGCTAATGTTATATCATTATTCACCCTCAAACTGGAGGAAATGCCAATTGGATTTGAAGAATGGTCCTTTCCGAAAATAGAATAAAATTCTTCAAAAAATTCAAACTCCATTGGAGCGGCACCGGTGCGGCGATCGTTGTCACATTTTCGATGATACATACGCTTCAGGTTTGCGAACTTGTCCTTGCTTTGTATTTTGGACAATATGTGTCCACGATCCATCATCGGAGTATGTATCGCCTCCTATATTTCATCGCTTTTACACAAACCAGTGCCGAACAAATGTTATTTTTATTTATAGCATTCTATTAGTTCAAGAACCTTTGCTGTATTCCACACTATTCTTTGGTTTTGTCCCGACTCAGGAGGTGGTTTAATATTCGGCACACTCGAAATGCTTTTTGAACAGCATGGTTCTTGCTCATACTGAACCTCATTTTTCTGCATACATTGGTTCGTGGTACTCTTATAGTTATCACCGAGAACTGCATTAGCGTGATGAGGCACTTCTAGTTCTTTTATTATACTTCTAATATTTTCATTAATGTCTATATATAAATATTCACCTGTAGCATACAAATACACACTTCATCAATATTACCATTGACATTATTGGTTTTTACTGAATTGAAAATAAAAAACGTAAATAAAAATTTATAGTTAAATTAACTCACCACTTTCTTCGTTCGTACACAATATTTCATTATTATTAATAATAAATTGTTTCTGATCACTCATCACAAATTTATACATTTGAAAATTACAAATTTAAAATTAACAAATTTTCAAAACAAAATAATTTTTTATGTTTGACAACCCAAAACGCAGTTTCGAGCAGAGTTGAAAATGACAGTTCTAACATCGTGCATATATTTTAGGAACGACAAAAATCACGTTGCCATTGTTACAATATAGATTTAGGAACGCTTTACATCTGCCATTGTTAACAATATTGTAACAATGTTTAATAAAGGAACACAATCCTGACTGCACAGACTCGACTCTTTGACAAATGACATAGCCTCTGCTTCGTTGTGTGATATTTTTCACAAAAGGCATAAATAAAGAAATAATTAAAATGGGCAAAAACGGAATTCTTGCACTGAGGATTTGGCAGAAAGAATGGTTAGGTGATAAATTCTCCAATCATCCACTTCTACGAAAATTAAAAGAAACAGAACCAGAAGATTACGCAGGAACTTTATGCGGATGTATGAACACACACATTTAACAATTTATTGTCCCTCATGAAATTAAAAATTGAAAAACAAGACACAGCGTTAATGCGATTTCGGCCGAAGTGAGGCTTGGAATTATGTTGCGTATTTTGGTAACGAGTAATTCTTTTGAAGATTTGAAGTAGTTCACGACAGTTTCGGCCTAGTCTATTGGAAAAATTGTTATCGAAACGTTTGAGGCGATTATAAGTGCCTTAAATAAATTTAGAAAGGTAAGAAAATAACTTTTGGTTAGTAACTAGGTGGCTTGCCAATTTTCTCATTAATATCTTTCTAGAAGCCGATATTAAGCGAAGGATGGAAAGAAGTCACTTCTGCATTCGAGAGTGTTTCTGGTTTTCCTTATTACGTAGGCGCTCTCGATGGCAAACATATCCATACAAAAGCCACCACATTCTGGTTCTTTTTATTTTCTGAATTATGTTACTTGCGGTAGTGAATGCCAATTGTAAGTTTCTGTATGCAGATGTTGGTAATAATGGTACAATTTCTGATGGAGGAGTGCTACTGTAATCAAAATTTTACAATAAATTAAGTAAAGGTTGGCTAAACTTACCGCTACCAGAGAATGTATATCCTGGTGGAAAACCCATTTGCTCACGCAAACCTATCGATAAATGAATTATATTTTAACCAACGTTTGAGTTCAGCACGAGTAAAAGTCGAAAACCCATTTATAATTATGACATCACGTTTTCGTGCATTTCCAGCGCATACGCAGCTTTGTTCCGAAAAAGCAGCAACAATAACACTAGCGGGCTGTTACTTGCACAATTTCCTAAGAAATCGCCGGAACACAAGTATACAAATCTAGAAAATTCACCAAGCCAGCTTGAAGCTACTAAGTCACGAAATGCTTTCGAACCCAAGCAAAGAAAATACGAATAATTATTTGAAATTAAAATGAACGTTTCTTGTCTGTAATTCAGTTTTTGTTAGTTTTAACATATTTAAAAATTTCATTTAATTATTTATTTAATCATTTCTTTTAATCATTATTCAATCATTTTCTTCATCGTAAATGTCCGAGATTGTGGAATCAGTTGAGGTCGCTTGTGGTGGCACTGATACAGCAACCATAACATTTAGTAACTGAAAAATATGAAAGATGTTTTGTCCTGAGGTTGAAGCGGGTCTCGATGTTCTTGTTAAAGATAGTTATGGGTTTTGCGTAAGTGTTTAAATTCGCAATCGTGGATTTTAAATAAATAGACCAATAACAAATTTATTTTTATTGAAGTGTTTGTAACGAATACGTCGTTCCATGGTGTAACACCCCTGAATTACCCATACACCTACATAAAACTTTGGGAAAGCATTTTGTTTATTGTTTTCAAATATGGAACCGGTTCAAATGGTATGGTATAAAAATCAAAATTTTTGGATGCACGAGACAGTCAGTTAGTAAAAATTAATTGGAGAAGTGATTAAAATTCTTATTTTGTGAATTCGAGTGAAAATTGTGTAAAGTCGAAAAAAAAAACTAAAAATTTAACGCATTCGACGCGTTTATAGTTATAATTATAAGTAATTCAATTTATTAGATCTCGGTATCAAACGTGGTATAGTGTGTACCAAAATATTTCGGTGATATTAAAAATGAAACGGACCTGAACATATATATTAAAGTGCAATCCGTTAAGTTAAACTTCGCCTTGCTGGACATTTAGTGAATCAAAGCTGTGTAATTATAATATCATAATAAACAAAACTATGTGTAATCCACATAAAAATAATATTAAATTAATTAAATAATTAAAACTCAGTCAAAATTATATTAAAATCGAAATATAATTACGTGTGTGACTTCCCGTGGCGAGCTGCAGCTATCGGGGGGGGGGGGGGGGGGGGTCACAGGTAGTGGATCGTGAACGGCCTATCGATAGGTAGGTTAGCGGTGAATTAAATAAGCCGTCCCCAACCGCAGCTCTGCTGGAAGGAGAGTCTCAGAGAACGGGGAGTGGTTAACCTCTGTTCACTAAATCCTGAGTGCTTATGATACCCAGTAGGGAAAGGCGAACTGATGGCGCCATAAAACCATCGACCACAACCACGGTGAACTGAGCGTCACGCCTAATTGCGCTTCCGGGCTTCCAGTTAGTGAATGGGGAACCCTATAAACGGGTATCCCATGAATGACGTGGGTCCCATTTGTTTGGGATATCCATATGAATGGTGAATGAGTGAGTCGGGAGGAGGTCGGGGCACGGCGGACGGGGTGCTCGGTAAGCCAATGGGCTGGATTAAGGTGTTACGCGACCCGTGCTGATGATCGACTAGACTGGGGGCCCATTTAACAAAGCCCAGTCGTGAACGGGGCCCTCTGGATACCTGGCGACCTCCAGTTGTATTTAGCCTTACCTGCGTATACGGATCTCTGCGCAGGTGGACGTATTTCTCCGATACTCGTGGGAATAAATGGAAGATTATTTTTAAAAAAAAAAATAATAAAAACAAGGGGACCGGTACCCACCGAAAACCGGAAAGTACTATAGAGGGGAGTAACTCTAACCAGAAAGGTGGGGTTCCCTCATCTGAGGCAGGGGCAAGCAACACCATGGCATCGAAGCCAGGTGAAAGCGGAACCGCCAAACAGAAGAGCGGGGGACCGAAAGAGATCCCCCCAGCAAAGCGACGGTACAGAGAGAGACGGTCGGCGTTTAGAATTCTGGAGAAACTGGCTGCGACCCCTGAGGAGCAGCTTACAGTTGCGCAGAAGGAATCTGTAGCATGGGCTAAGAAAACTGTTGGCTGCAATAGCTCGGAGAGGGTCCTTGTGTCTAAAAGACAGAGGTCCCAGGATGAGCTTGAAGCAGAAGCCAGTAAGCGGGCCAAAGTGCAAGCAGATATGACGTCGGGGGCTCTTAAGGAGCAGAAACTGAAATTATTCAGTGAAATCCTGAAGGAGCACATGCTGGTGCTAGCCGTCATTGACAAAGGTCAGGAAGATGGGAGCATCACATCGGAAAAGTGGAGGATAGTGTATAATGCACTAAATTCCATTTTCTTGAGGATCCTGAGAGAAAATCCGGGATCCCCCCCGTCCTGCAGAGATGCGGTATGGAACCAAGGGCGCGTTAAGCTAACTGCGTGCTCGGACCAGAGATCGGTCGATCTCTATAAAAGGGCAGTGGCCGAGGTAGGCGAGGTGTGGCCGGGCGCGAGGCTTGAAGCAGTCAGCAGAGGGGAAATCCCGAGCAGGCCGAGGGCACGCGTCTGGTTACCAACTGAGCCGGATAAGCCAGAGGAGATCATTGAGATTATCCGGGCTAGTAATCCCGATCTTCAAACGGAAGGATGGAGGATTGTGAAGCAGGAGGAGGCCAGGGAGGGGGGGGCTTTAGATTGGCAATCATGCTGATCAATAAGGAATCCTTGGCTTCCCTTGCTAGATCTAAGGGAGTGATCAACTTCGGTTTCGGGTCGATCACTCTTAAAGTTTATAAGAAAGACGAGGTCGATAAGGGCGCGGAAGACCAGCCTGGGGGCGACGGCGAACGGACCCGGCAGGAAATGGTCAAGCAGACTGAGGACGACCAGGGTAGCCGTTCCGATATTTCGGACAAAGAGAAGTTGGTGATGGGAGGCAGCCTCCTCTCTCTGGAGCCTGCTGGGGACATCCTGTCAGGCTCTCGACGAGAGGAAGACAGCGTCCGGAACAATGAGGTAAATTGCACTATCCTGATGCAGGGAGTGCAGGAAGAGGTGAGTAAGGTCCATTACAATGATTAGCATTGTACAAATAAACCTACATCACACGAAGGCTGCCTCGGCAGCTCTCGTGCTCAGACTAACTAAGTCAGATGATGACTTGGTGTTAATTCAAGAACCTTGGATTAACAATTACAGGATCTGTGGCCTCAGAACGAAAGGGTATAAATTATTATACTCAAGCAACTCTGAAAAGATCAGATCGTGTATCTTAGCGAAAAATAATTTGAATATTTTTCTTCTTCAACAATTTAGTAGCGGGAACGTTACAGCGGTGAGCGCTGAGGTAGGCTGTGAAAAACTATGGCTAGCCTCAGCCTATATGGATCGTGAATTGGAGGTTCCACCGGGTAATCTGGGGGAACTGATCCGGGAAGCAGGTCTGAAAAAGGTAGGTGTGATACTTGGATGTGATGCAAACGCGCATCACACAATCTGGGGAAGATCCTCCCACTTTCTTTGGAGTGCAGTGGTGAATAGATTGCTGTTGGAACTGGAGAAAGAGGGTATAGGGGTTGTAGCGTATGCAGATGATGTAGCAATAGCTGTCTCAGGCAAATATCTGGATACGATTAGAGATGTTATGCAGAATGCACTCCTGATCGTTACGAAATGGGCCAGCAAATGTGGATTAGGGATCAACCCCTCCAAGACAGAGCTGGTACTATTTACTAAGATATATAAAATTCCGGTAGTTAGCCCTCCTACCGTGAACGGCATTAGACTGGCTTTTGCTGACAGAGCGAGATTTTTGGGCATAATCTTGGACAGTAAGCTCAGCTGGAAGCCTAACATTGTAGAAAGGGTGAATAAGGCTAATGTAGCCATTTACTCGTGTAGAAACGCCATAGGGAAGAAGTGGGGTTTGAAACCAGAGCTGGTACACTGGCTCTATACCGCAGTGGTAAGGCCTGTGCTGATGTACGGGGTGGGCGTGTGGTGGCCAGCTCTTGAAAAGGTAACCTATATAAAGATGTTGGAGAAGGTGCAAAGAACGGCCTGTATGCTTATAAGCGGGGCGCTAAGGACAACACCTACACGCGCTTTAGAGGTTATGTTCCATCTTATTCCAATCGAATTTTTTGGTAAGCAGATGGCAGCCAATGTGGCTACAAGGCTCTCGGCTGTCTCTCAGTGGAAGTGTCTTCAGGCGGGACACTCGACGATAGTTAGATCACTAGGGGAAGAACTGGTGAATCTAGATTATATTAAACCAACGTTGTGCTTCGATATAGGTTTCCAGATCATCTGTCCTTCTAAGGAATCCTGGAGGAACGGATCAATACTGGAAAACGAGGCACTGCAATTTTTCACGGACGGCTCTAAGCTAAACGGCAAAGTAGGAGCTGGAGTCTTCTGTGAGAAGCTTAATGTTAATATTTCTGTTCGTCTCCCTGACTACTGCAGCGTGTACCAGGCTGAAGTGGTGGCGATAGGGGAAGTCGTGACATGGTTGAAGCATAACGTGGTATCTGTTAGGGATATCGCGATTTATGTGGACAGTCAAGCGGCACTCAGGTCACTAGAGGCGGTTTCTCTGAAGTCACGGGTTGCGCTGGATTGCCGATCATCTCTTAATGATATGAGCGAGTATTTCAGTATCCAGATAATCTGGGTCCCTGGTCACTCGGAGGTCACGGGAAACTGCAGGGCAGACGAACTAGCTAGGTACTGTACGACTCTCCAGATGCAACCGGAAAGGGCAGGTCTGGGGAGGCCTATAGCAGCGCTCAAATTGACGCTCAGTAAAAGGCAATCGCCTTGACAGATGAGAGGTGGACCAACACTCTCGCGTGCAGGGTAGCAAAACAGGTTTGGCCAAAACTGGACCTGCGGCGCTCCAAGGCACTTATATATCCCTGGGAAAACGAGATTTAGGATTGGTCATAGGGATACTGACAGGACACTGCCTTTTTGGGGAACATGCGAGAAGGCTGGGTCTAGAGACGAATGACTTTTGTAGAAGTTGTATGGACGAAGAGGAGGAAGAGACGTTAGTTCACTTCCTATGCTCGTGTCCAGCACTATCATATAAAAGACATAGGTACTTGGGTGTGTACAACATGGACAGCCGTTCTGAACTCGCGGACTTTGGGGTGCGAGATATTTTACGCTACATCAGTAGCTCTGGTTGGTTTCAGCGGGAGTAAGGGGAGATTGGATCCTGTGGTATCACAATGGGCCATTATTGGCCTAAGTGTGCGATAGCAGCCACTCTAACCTAACCTAACCTAACCTACGTGTGTGACTTGATCGTGTTCGTCTAAGAAATTAACTATCGACCGAGGTTATAAAATTACCACATAGTGCGCGAAAATCATTACCGGGGCATAAAAGTATGTGATTACAGTGAAACGACACATGGATAATAATCAGTTCGATGGTCTTAATTAATAAATAAAAGTTAAGTGATAAAAAAAAAAAAATCGTGTACTGTACATTAAGTACCGAGTAACCGACCAAATGGCACAGTGGTTAAAGCTTTGGCATTTGGATCGGGAGGTACCGGGTTCGAATCCCGATAGGGGCAGGATGCAAAAGTGAAATTTCATAACCGATTACGATCGGGGATGAAATGTAACACATCTATGACCCCCTGTCGGAGTACAAAACTCATGGGCCGACCCATCTTCCATGTCAGTATAGGCTGGCATGGAGCTTGCAATGTGCAGATGGTTTTAAAATCGGCCCTATAGCCGTACGTCTTCGATTTGGCAGGTGATGCGTAAAGTAAGACGGAAAAATAAACCTCGAAAGAGCAGGGAGTGCTTCGGCCCCAAAACAGATGGCATGGATAAAAACAAAAAAAAAAAAAAAAAAGTACCGAGTGAGTCGAAAAATCACTCTAACAGACTGTGTGTGTATTAAAAAAACTGTGAGCAGTTATTTTTCGTAACAAATTATACGTTAATCATAAAGTCCGACCTCGAATATTATTGATAATTCCATTGGTAGTGTAACCCAATACTTCCGATTAATAAAAAAATAATATAAATAATAATAATAAAGTGAATAATTCATCGCAATTAAAATATTGTTAAAAATAACAAAACTACGAACATTCAAATCTACGTCACAAACAAAGTACCATCAAAACCAACAGTTAAGCCGAAAAATCTTCGCAGAGGAACATAAATTGGATACTTCGAGAACAACTAACATGGTGGATTTCAAGCTAAGATTTATATTTTTTATTTAATTTTCGTTATATTATATTATATTAGTTTATAGTTTTAGTTAGGTTTTTTTTTTTTGCCTCATAATTTTATTTTCTTTATTTTTATTAATTAATTAATTCCACATTTGTGGGTTTTGTTGAATATGATTTTCTTTTCTCGTTAAATATTCTCTTAAATCTGAGGCCATTTGTGCAATCGTCGTTGAATTAGAATTTGTTAGTTTTAAGGTTTTGAGTGGGGGATAACTAATCAGATTTGCTTTATTAAATAATAATGTCTCATTTAATCATGCGTTGTCAGGATTTATCCCCTGACGAACTGGCGATTGAATACGAGATTCGTAACATTGATGGTTCCATTGACGATCAAAAGCCATTATTAGATGACGCTTTAAGCAAGGAAAATAATTCACCAGATTTGAAGCCAATCCAGCCACACCGAAAAGGTTTAATTCATCCTCACAATGAGGTTACCACATGTGCGTTTCGATTACAAATCCTACAAATCAAATTGTTAAATTGTATACAAAATCCCGAGTTTAACCCTAAAGAATTCAGCATCTTCATTTCTAGGTTATGTCATTTAAAAGCGCGAGGAGAGCGAATTAGTTTTCTCGAAACGGTTAAAATCGCTGCAAATAGTTTAGTGGGAGTTTGCGAAAGGCTCTTAGCGATCTGTGAACGATTTAATTCCAAAAACCTAACGTTACAAGAAACAATTTTTGACTTAAGTGCTATTCAAATGGATCCTGATGGATTATTGGAGTTAATGTTAGAAGCACCGCAGCCTGCACTGTTGCAAGATACAAAAATTGGCCCAGACACGATTGCAGTAGAAGATTGTGATAATGACAGTTTAACTTTTACAGAGCCAAATTTACCTAAACCAAAGGAAACATTTCCGAGGCAAACGAAGGAGAATATCGCAGCAACCGTACGTTTTGATACAATGGCATCTGGTACGCCACAGTTGCAATCGTCACCATCACAACCAAGTTTTCCTGCTCCTCAAAACTTTCCACCCCAACAACCCATGTTTCCTGTTCCATATAATTACCCATACTTACCTTTAAATCCTTATCAATTACCTACCTCTATAGGCTCAGCGTTACCCTACACAGGTATCTTTCCAAACACCACACCATTCCCTACGCCGTTGCAAAACAATCCAATAACTCAACCAACTACCGTTCCGTATGCTCAAATAATTTCAGCTAACGATAATCGCCAAATTTTGGGAAACTCAGGTCAATTCAATCACAGCTTAACCAATCCAATGACACATAATGAAGCATTACTAAGCGATTCTTCTTCGTTATTTCGAAAACCGTCCGGTACTCCTGTGCATAAATGGGGTATATCGTTCGATGGCACGCCTACCGGATTAGCGGTTGAAAATTTTTTGTATCGTGCAGAACACTTGGCCACAACTAACAAAATTTCATTGTCACAACTCTTAAATGACATGCCTTCCCTTTTAAAGGGCATCGCTAGTGAACATTATTGGCTCGTTCTCGAACGTCATCCCAATTGTGATTGGAGTCAATTCAAAATCGCTTTCACCCACCGGTTTCAAGATCGGCGCACTGACGTAGATATTTTACGGCTAATTGATGCACGGAAATAATATCCCAGAGAATCGTTCACCGAATTCTACTATGATATCATAAAATTGGCGTTACCCTTAAAAGTCCCCTTTTCGGAACTTCAGCTGCTCGAAATATTGAAAAGAAATATGCGCCACGGATTGCAAGTACATCTTGCCGGAAGACCTATTTATTCAGTTGCGGAACTTGTTAGCACATGTATTGCAACCGAAGATGCATGGCGAAATGTAGGAATAATTCCAGAAAAAATAATGCAACGTAGCACGCCTTTTCCTCGAGTGCATGAAATAAATATTCCTGACAAAGCAGAAGTTAATTGTTACTCTACGTATCAAAATCCACCTCCATCCGTCAGCCCACGCACATCAAATGACCCACCTTCGGCTAGATTTTCGCAGGAATTAAAAATTCCGTCCGATAATGCACCCAGTGTGTCGGCGTTCAGTAAAATTCCACCTCTTTCTTCAAACCAGTCATTAGTACAACAAAAAACACAAAGCGGCCCGATTTGTTGGAACTGCCGCAGGACTGGCCATCAATATATCGATTGCGATGTTGTGCGAACTGAGATTTTTTGCTATGGTTGTGGTACCTCTAATGTTTTAAAGCCGCACTGCACATTTTGTAATAATAAAGCAGCCTCGGTAAACTTACAAAGGGAGACGACTATGGGTGGGTCGAGCCGCTTTCCAAAACAAATTTTACACCGACCTCCATCTCAGAATTTGACTGTACGATTCATGCAGCCCCCGAATCCGGAATACAAGTAGATCACTTGATTAAAAACGTAAATAAATCAAAGATTCACCACCGGACTCGTCGTACTGTGAATTACTTTAAAACTCGACGTCAAATATATCAAAATATAACTAGTACTAAATTTTGCCATTCAATTAAGTTCCTTGATGATAATCGGCCCTATGCAAATGTCATTATCAATGGCACAGAAGTTCAAGGTCTACTCGATAGTGGAGCAAACATCTCTGCTTTAGGAAGGAACGCACTTAGCTTTATCAATTCTCACCGTCTTCCGCTCCATCCTATTCCTGCTGCTGTACAGGTTGCTGACGGTTCTTCTCTCAAAATTCACGGATTTATAAACGCAAAAATTTCGTACAATAATAAATCTTCAGATACGGAACTATTCATTGTTCCTGACTTACAACAAACTCTTTATTTAGGTTGTGATTTTTGGGAAAAATTTGGTATCAAACCTTCGTTAATTTCCTCCATTTCTTCTACTCCTTTATCCCCTCTTTATTCTCCTACCCTGAACCTTCCTCCTTCCGACAACAACCAGCACGAGTTGACCGTCGATCAGAGGCAAAGATTACAAACCGTAATAGATAAGCTGCCCAGCTTTGAGCGTATGGGGTTGGGTCGAACACATCTGTTGCATCATACTATTGATGTTGGGGATGCTAGGCCAGTTAAACAACGGCACTATGCTGTTTCCCCAGCGATCCAGCGCGAAATATATCAGGAGATTAAACGAATGTTGGAGCTTGATGCTATCGAAGAAAGCCATAGTGCTTGGAGCTCCCCAATGGCGAGAGTGACTAAAGCAAACGGAGGTGTTCGACTTTGCCTCGATGCTCGACGATTAAACAGTGTTACCAAGAAAGACGCGTATCCTTTGCCTCTGATTGACGGTTTGCTCAGTCGGTTGGATCGTACCCGTTACATTTCGAGTCTGGATCTAAAGGATGCCTTCTGGCAAATACCTTTGGATCCAGCTTCGAAAGAAAAGACGGCGTTTACCATTCCGGGACTTCCATTATACCAATTCAAAGTCATGCCTTTCGGTCTTTGTAATGCGCCTCAGACCTTGTGTCGATTAATGACCAGCATGATTCCTCATCATTTACATACTCAGGTATTCGTCTATCTTGATGATTTATTAATAACAACTGCTGATTTCGATGAACATTTGTCTCTGCTTCAGGATGTCGCTGAAAGGCTGACAACAGCTGGGCTGACCATAAATGTTCAGAAAAGCAAATTTTTGTTGAAAGAGATAGAATACCTGGGCTATGTAATTGGTGAGCGAGGATTGAGACCTAATCCAGACAAGGTCGAGGCCATTATGAAATTCCCGAGACCGAAAAACATTAGGCAGTTGAGGCGGTTCCTTGGAGTCACGGGATGGTACCGTCGTTTTATTAACGGGTACTCCACGTTGTCGGCTCCCCTAACCTCTCAGTTAAAAAAATCCCAAAAATTTGTATGGTCTGATGAAGCTGAGTCCGCGTTTAACACACTAAAATGTTCCTTGGCATCCGCACCGGTTCTTGTCACTCCGAACTTCAATTCGAGATTTTACATTCATTGTGATGCGAGTGCTACTGGTATCGGCGCAGTATTATTCCAAAGTGATGAAGAAGGTAATGATAGACCTATATCATATATGTCTAAAAAACTAAATCCCGCGCAACGGAATTACTCCGTAACCGAGCAGGAGTGTTTAGCGGCTGTAGAAGCAATCAAGAAGTTCCGATCATATGTAGAGGGCCTCCCCTTTATGGTCATAACAGACCACGCCAGCCTTAAATGGCTGATGTCTTTAAAGGATATCTCGGGGAGGCTCGCGCGCTGGAGCTTGAAGCTTCAGGGGTTCAATTTCGAAATTGAGTATAGGAAAGGCTCTCAAAACGCAGTCCCAGATGCTTTGTCCTGGGTAGGGATTGAATCTCTTGAAATGCATCAACACCTTCCTGATGATTCTCCGTTGCACGTCGATCTTAGTTCACCTGAACTTCGAGATGCAGATTACCTTCGACTCGGCAACGTACTCAAACAGTCGAAAAAAAAATTGAATTTATTCACGAGGGAGAACTTGATTTATATCAATCCATACCCAAAGAGAACCAGTTTACCCGATATCCCTCCTTTCAAACTTCTTATTCCCACATCTTTGTGTTTAACCCTCATATCCGCAGCCCATCGTCCTCCAACTGCAGCTCACCTGGGAATTAGCAAAACAGCCGAACTCCTCCAGAGATATTATTACTGGCCTACCATCTCCGGGGATGTAGCGCAGTTTGTTAATTCGTGTGTTGATTGTAAACTTAATAAACCATCTACTCAAGTCTCTAAACCCCCCCTTGGATCGCTACCCATGACGTTCAGGCCCTTTCAGAGAGTTTATCTCGACTTCTTAGGACCCTACCCACGCACGAAATCTGGAAACACAGGAATACTGATTGCTTTAGATCATTTTTCTAAATTTGTCATGACAAAACCTGTGCGACAAGCCACTGCCATTGAAGTATGTGGATTCCTGGAAGCCGAGATATTCCTAATGTTTGGTGTTCCCGAAGTCATTTTAACTGACAACGGTAGGCAATTTGAGTCTCTTCTAGTTAAAAATCTTTGCAAGAAGTATGGAGTAAAACACCTTTTCACGGCTAAGTACTCCCCGCAGGGAAATGCCTCAGAACGAGTCAACCGCACTCTATTGGCGTCTCTGAGAGCTTACATCACAACGGATCAACGTATGTGGGATTGCAATCTCCCAGCCATAACTCACGCCCTTCGGAATTCCGTACACGATTCTTCGAAATTTTCTCCATATTTTATTGTTTTCGGCCAGCATGCGGTTTTGCACGGCTCACTCTATGAACTTTTACGACAAGCTTCTCAGTTTGGGGGAAATTATGTTTGTAGTGATGACAAGCCTGAATATCTGCATAAAATTTATAATGATGTTCAAAATAATCTCGGGAAAACCGCAAACAAGATTAAACAGTTATATGATTTAAGAACACGAAATCCTAAAGTCCAAGTCGGTCAAACTGTCGTATGTTAAAAATTTCAAGTCAAGTAACGCCACGGATAAATACGCAGCCAACCTAGCGGCTAAATATATAAAATGTGTGGTAACTAAACTTGTAGGTAATGTAGCTTGTGAGGTGGCTAACGAAAAAGGAATTATTTTGGGGATTTACCATTTTAAGGATATCAAAACTTAATTTCTAGTGCCTACGTCATACAAAATTAGCCCGGCTTTTGAGACCATCAACAGGGGTGAGTCGTCCCCACGCTTTGTAACGAATACGTCGTTCCATGGTGTAACACCCCTGAATTACCCATACACCTACATAAAACTTTGGGAAAGCATTTTGTTTATTGTTTTCAAATAACGAACCGGTTCAAATGGTATGGTATAAAAATCAAAATTTTTGGATGCACGAGACAGTCAGTTAGTAAAAATTAATTGGAGAAGTGATTAAAATTCTTATTTTGTGAATTCGAGTGAAAATTGTGTAAAGTCGAAAAAAAAAACTAAAAATTTAACGCATTCGACGCGTTTATAGTTATAATTATAAGTAATTCAATTTATTAGATCTCGGTATCAAACGTGGTATAGTGTGTACCAAAATATTTCAGTGATATTAAAAATGAAACGGACCTGAACATATATATTAAAGTGCAATCCGTTAAGTTAAACTTTTTTACAGTTTTACATTTTTAGATAGAAAACAAATGCGAAAATAATAAACTTGATGTGCAATAATCATAGTAGCTATTTAAAGCTATTTAATTTAGAAAATTATTTAAACTTTTAATATTACAATCAAAGAATAATTTGAAATTGTGTAATAATAAAAAATAATTAAAAAATTAACTAAAATATAATTTAGATTCGTATATATGTATGTATATTTTTATACCGCAAATTTAATAAAATAAAAATATTCATTTTAAACATAAATTTTTATTTTGCTCTGTAACATTTAGATGCCGCCATCTTTTTCTTCTAACATTTTCAAATATAGCATTTTACATTCATGAACAACCTCGCTCCCGCCATTTTGTTTTTTGTCTTTTCTGTTCACACATACATGTATACAATTCTCCTTTATTGAGTTTCGTCCAGTTTCGAATAATCGCGACACGTTTCATACGTTTTATTTTAATAAATTGCAACTCAAACTTAGAAAAATAGTAGACTAAGTTTAGTACTTAAGCCTAGTACTCAGTTCGATTTCACGTGAAATTTCCATACGATTTTACCAAAGTGAAATTAGAAATGAAAAATTTCATTTCTGTTTTCGTTTTGTAGTACTCAGTTCTTTAACGAAAAAACCAAGTGTGTTCAATACATCAAAGATGACACGCATAAACTCTCCAAATTATTTTCATGTGAAAATAATGTCTAAGAAAACAATTTTCTCATGTAAACCGGGCATAAAAAAAATAGTTGGGAAACGACACCGACTTAACGGGTTTTCGTACCATGAAATAGATGTCAGTAGCGGCCGTTTTGATGTTAACTAAATATATCAGCATGAAATTTAGTATTATGTGTAGTTTTATATTAAACGAGTAAAAATTAAATGAATGAATTTAATTTCGAAAATGTTACAGGAATTATTTATGAGAAAATTATGAATTGCGATAAGAACATAAGCAATACTTTTAGTATTATTCAATAGATGGTGCACATAAATCTCGTTATGTAACCCAAATGTGACCACCTATAATATAAGCGTTTTCGGAAATATCCCATGGTAACTTTTGGGTAACTTGCTGACAAATTACCAAATCTATTTCCGAACATGTTGAGTATAACTTTAGAGTAATTTACTTTTAGTTGTGTTTTTAATTTCTGTCTTTCTGACAATTTGTGTTAAATTTAGTAGTGTCAGAAAAATTAAAGCACAAACTTTCCAAACATAAACTATTAAAAAATACAACAAAAATGTTCATATCTGTTAAAATACGTAATTGCATTTTGCTGAAAATAAATATTACCACACGCGAAATGTAATCTTACTTTTTGTATAGCCTGGGTAACTTGAGTAACTTTTGTTACCAACATTAAAAAAATTAAAATTACTCTAAAGTTACCATGGCATAATTCAGAAAACGGCTAATTTTTGCTAAGCTATCTATTTCTATTTTATTTATGATTATTGTCGTCTTAAGTGCCTATTCCATGGAAAAATTTTACTGACTGCAAAAATAAAAGCGAGAAAAAAATATACATTTACTGGTTGTGTACGAAACAAAAATTTTAGTCAGTAAAATTTTACTGAGAAAATAATTATCATTGTGCTGCCATAACGTGCTATAAAAAAATGTAAACATTAGCACTTTTTATTGGAGCATTGTCAACACATCTACAAGAAATTTATGTAAAAATAAGAATTTTTTTTCACACTCACACAAAATAAATCGTTCGCCATTTTTATAGTCAAATGTCAGTTTGTTTTTTTATTTCGATACCTAAAATTCGAGTTTTGTTTACATTAGTGAATATTAGTGTTTTTAACGTATTTTTAGGTGTTCAAATATACAAAAAAAAATCTAAATACATACTTGTTATAAATTACAAATAATTTTATATTAAACTACATAATAATAAATTAGTATGGAAAATTACGGTAAGTTTGATTGAGCATTATTTTATTTGGTGGATGAAGCATCAAAATATTTTATTGTGTCTCGACGAAATTATTAGATACGTGAGAATTTTGTATTAATCTATTTATATAATTACAGCACCGAGTAAAAAAATTATCGTATTGGAAAATATCCGGGTTACAAAATTTTTTTGCCAGCTATGGTGAAGAGTACGATGAATATTCAGCGTCCGCAGAAATTACAAACATTACCGGGTATGTGGATGAGTGCGACGGTTACTCGGAATCAAGATCTAAATAATTCAAATCTTCCAAATCCATGGTGATATTAATAAAAATTATAAATTAATTATAAAATTAATGGCGATTACAATTTTTTTTTTGTTTGAAACGAACAAAACGAAATTACAAGTTTTATGAAAATTTTAGGTTATGTCAAAATGTAACTGTCAAAATTAAACCATAAATTTTGCTATAAAAATGAAATAAAAGATATTTGTTTTCTTTGTCACTCTGCTATGGAATTTTAAGTATTTTTTTGTTTTCGTTTTTGCAGTAAAAAAATACAGTCAGTAAAATTTTTCCATGGAATAGGCACTTACTCGCCACATTTTAATTCTTTCGTCATGCTTCAATGATTTCAAAAAATCAATCGCCGTACACATTTGATTTCTTTGCGCGTTTCTTTTTTTATGTATGTATGTATGTGCGTAAAATTATGTTTTTCGATTTATTCGTATTGTAAAAAATGTTTATTATTTGCTGCAAAAACTGCTTCCTTGGTTGAAAAAATATATTTTTTGCACTCGAAGTGCAGATTAAACTAAAATTATTAACCCAAAAACGACGAATAAACAAGGCGTCCTTGAAAAATTTATTTTTGTTGTTGTGTGAGAATCAATTGAATTAAAAAAAAAATTTGCTGAAAAAAAGAATCAAGAATTTCCCCGCCAAAAAATTAGTTTGAATAAGAAGGGGAAGCGAACGAAGAAAGAATCACGACCAAAGAATCAAAGTGTGGAACCACGGATTCTGGAATAGAATTAATTTGTGCTCAAAGTAACAACCAAAGATATTTTTTAATTTATTTTTATTAGTTGGTAATAATTACATTTTGAATTTGAAAACAACGTAAAAATGCATCTAAATATATTCAATTAAAAAGTAATGTGCTAGTACATAATTAAATATTATTACAAATCGTAATTAACAAAACTCACTTTTATATTTTTATTGCCAACATTTAAAAATAAAAGTTTTCAATACAATTGCCCTGGTGGTGAACATTAAAACTACAGGTAAAATAGAATAATTCTATACCAGCAGAAAATTTTTTCTAAAAAATAATTCCAATTTGGAATTATATATATGGGATTGTTCTTGCAAAATTTTTCAAAGTAAGACACCATTTATCATTAAATTAATATTAAAATTAATAATTATAATTAATTAATAATTTGAGTGCTGTGTGATGATACTTGTAATGTAATGGTTTGTTCAACGAAAGCATCCCCGAACCGAACGTCATTCATATTCAAAACACCGTTGGTCACAGTATAAGGTATTTATATTTAATCGTGAATTTTATTAAATATCCTAATTTGTTTTGTGTTTTTGTTGTAGAATGACGATGAAGATAAAATATGAAGTAGATCGGTGGCCCGTACGTAGTACTAGTAGTGTAAATATTTTGGTACTGGAAGATAATAAAGAGTTAAAAATTTGAAACAGTTCATGGACACAACAGGACATAATGTAAGTGGTGATGATTGTAGGCCGTTTGGCTAGTCTTTTAAATTAATCTGTGTTTTTTTTATATATTCGTAGAACATCAACAACGGGATTGCATTTCAAACAAATTTAATCGATACATTTGCCGCCAATTTGGTTATTGGCCATAGTAAAAATGTAAAAAATTTTCAAGTATTTGGTGCCTCATTGGAAGCATCGAGTAAAATTTATGGTTACTGGGTTGATATCGAGCACAAGCAAGTGATTCGAATGTGTGGTGGTAAATACGGTGGAATCGAATAACTCGGAAATTTTATTTGATTACTATAATCCGTATTCGGATAAAATACCAAATGAATTTATACTGACCCACCCGTTATAAATAAGAAATTTTCGTTATGTTATTGGATTAGACAAGACAAAATTGAAGGCTGGAACTAGGGTAGCTCTTGATATCACCACACTTATAATAATTGACCGCGTGAGTTGATCCCCTCGTTTATAATATGTCTCACAACCATCCTGGTGATGTAACATATCCCGATATTGGCGGCCTATCTGAACAAACTCGTGAGATCATTGAACTTACGTTAATGAATCGTGAATTATTTTTACTTGTTGGTATAACACCGCCAAAAGGTTGTTTAATATACGAACCACTGGTCGCTCGTGCGGAGCATCACAACTAGACGGAAATTTAAAAGTTGTGTGCAATGCTATCCATCAGTCGATAGGAAAATTCAACGTACTTTAATGGAATTACTTAATCAAATCGTTGGTTTCAATTAATTGGGCAAGGTTAAAATGATAATGGCTCAATCGAATGTCAATTTATGAATACAAGTAAATCTTTCAATAAAAAAATGGTAAATTTTTTTAACTATAACAAGAATTTCGTTTTACTTTAGATTACTAGCTAGAGGCCTTCTTGCCAACTGTCATCAAAACATTGTGGTTTAAACAAATGTTTCAAATTACATATAAACAGCCCAATTTTACACGAATTAATAAGAAAATAATTAATAAAAATTATTAATAAAATGTTTGCTAGTTTTTCAATTAATTATTTTATTTGAGTAACGAATGGACAAACGTATACGGAAAAAACGGCCCTCATACGACGTATACTTTACGTCGGCATAGAAAAATCCAGAATTTTTATATGTCGTATGAATACGCACTGCGGCAGCACTGGTAACGGAAAAATTTGAGAATTTGTCAATTTTGACAATTGTTGTTCATAATTTCCAGGTGTTTTGCTAAATTTTGAGAGGTGTGGTCTATTATTGGGGGATATGAAGATGTATTTATTGCATGGAGGAAATATTTATTGTTAATTATTATTTTTGCTTGCCCCATATCAATCGGGATTATTCCTTTATTATCTGTATAGTCAATAATTTCCATATGTTGTCCGTACATGTCTTGTAGCATGTAATATATGAATATTATTATTGTTTTATTTTCGCTTTATGAACATTTCGTTTATTTGTGGTAACGTTAATTTTGTTGTCTTTTACTATAGTATGTTTGATATATTTAGGGGCTAGTTTGTCTCTCGTCGTAGTTTTTTCAAAGATAATGTCGCCCGTCTCAAATAATTTTGGTTCCTGTCTCCCTTTGTTTAATTTTTCTATTGTTTTTTCTTTTCGTTTTTCATTTTGTTTAGAAATTATTTGTTTTAAATCACTGTATTTTCGTCTAGAATTTTCTAAGTATTCGTCCAAGTTTTCGGTTGTCGTTTCTGGCATGTTATTTAATGTAATGTGTCCCCTGTGAAGTTCGAAAGGTGTGAAATTTGTCGTGGAATGAATAGAATTATTGTATGCTAGGATAGCTTCGTCCATTAGATCAGTAATTGAAATGGTTTTATTAGTTGAGTAAATTATTCGAGTTAATTCTGTTATTGTGGAATGTAAACGTTCAATAAGACTATTTCCTGTAGATGATTTTGCGGTAGTTATGTGAATTTTGATGTCAAACATTTCTGCAAATTTTTTGAATAGTTCTGAAGTAAATTCTGTTGCATTGTCTATCACTATTTGCTTTGGGATACCTTCTGCTGCAAAACATTTTTTGAATTTTGTTATTATGGTTGTTGTTTTTCTGTCTGGGATTTCAAAAATTGCTGCAAATTTTGAGAATTTGTCGATGATTGTAAGAAATAATTTACTACGGAGTGCAAATGTGTCACAATGAATTATTTCCATTGGGCCTTTTGGAGTTGGGGAAATTTGAAAATTTATTTTCACTGGAGTTCGCTCATATTTTGAGGTGTTACAGGTTTGGCAATCTTTTACATAGTTCGTTATTATTTCTTTCATATTGGGAAAGTAATAAGTTCTCTTTATTTTTGCTAAATTTTCTGCTATTCCTCTATGGTTTAGGTTGTGCGTTTTTATGATTAATTCTGCTTGTTTCATTGAATCGCTAACGTCTTCTCGTATAGTTTTAGTTCGAATAATTTTTAACCCAGAGTCTTGGAAATTTTCTTGAAATACATTTTGGATTTGTTGAAAAATATCATCTTTAGCGTAAAGTGCCGTTATAGCTATCTTCCTTAAATACTTTAGAAGTAGCTCTGATTTCTTCATCCGTGTAGGATTTCTTTCGTATTATATGTCGTTTGTTTACACTGTGTTTTATCATGAGTTTCCTTAATGGTGTCATGGTTGGTATCAATTATGATTACGAGTTGATTTCTAAATTCGTTTAATGGTGTGCTACTTTCATGAATTTTATTTCCTGCGGATCCCAATGGTTGGTTGATAATATTTGTTATGTCTGTGATAGTATTTATTTCTGTTGTTTTTTCTTGTTTGCTGTTTTCAGTTTCAATTCTAGAAAGTGCATCTACATTACAATTCGCTGTGCCTTTTTTATAATGGATTGTATAATCAAATTCGGATAGCTTTAATCGCCATCTTACTAATTTTGAATTTGGTTCTTTTACATTCATCAGCCATTCTAATGGTTTATGGTCTGTGAAAATATCGAACTTTGCACCGTAAAGGTATGGACGAAAGTGTTTTGCCGCCCAAACGATTGCTAACAGTTCTTTATGTGTAGCATCATAATTTTGTTCTGCCTTGTTTAAAGTTCGGCTAGCGTATGCTATTGGGAGATTTTTATCACTTTGTGACAATATTGCACCAAGTGCTACATTTGAAGCATCTGTGGTTAAAATGAACTTTTCATTAAAGTTAGGATATTGCAGAATTGGTTTGTTGATTAATGCATTTTTGCATTTATTGAAACTCGCTTGATAGTCTGGATCATTAATGTTTATTTTTGTATTTTTCTTTAGACATTTGGTTAAAGGTTTTGTATGGTGGGCAAAATCTTTTATAAATTTTCTATAGTAGCCTACTAGGCCCAAATTTTTTTTTATTTGTTTAGGTGTTTTCAGAATTGGGTAATTGTTTATTGTATTGATTTTTTCGGGATTTGGTTGAATACCTTTATTATTTATAATATGACCTAGGAAAGGAATTTCTTCGTGAAAGAATTCACATTTGTCTAATTGCACTTTCAAATTGGCTTGTTCCAATTTTTGGAAAACTAATTCAATATTACTTAGATGTTCGTCTGCCGATTTGCTATAGATGATTATATCATCCATGTAGCAAAGACAACATGTTTCTAACAGTTCATTTAATGTCCTGTTCATGAGTCTTAGGAATGTTGATGGGGCATTTTTCAGTCCGAATGGCATTCTTATGAATTCATAATGCTTTCCTTCTACTGAAAATGCGGTTTTTCCCTATCGTCAGGATTCATCATTACTTGATGAAAACCACTTTTAAGGTCTAGTATAGTGAAGTATTTACAACCATTCTAAACCGTCTAAAATTTCTTCAATGTTTGGTACTGGGAACCTATCGTCAATGGTTTTATTGTTTAGTTCTCTATAATCTATTACCATTCTAAATTTTTGGTTTCCTGATGCATCTGGTTTTTTACTTACTATGATAATTGGACTATTCCAGGGGCTTTTTGATTCTTGTATAATTTGGTTATTTAACAGCTCTGAAATTTGTTTTTTTATTTCCGGTTTTTGAGCATTAGGGTATCTATACTGTTTTTTATGGATGGGTGTTGTATTTGTCAGTTCAATATGGTGGGTTATGTTGCTTGTCGCAAATAGTTGGGAATCTTCAGTTTGAAAGATGCCAGAATATTTTTCACATAATTCTCGTAATTTGTCTTGGTTTAAGTGTTGTATTCGCAATGAAGAGTGAATTTCATTAAATTGGCTTGAAAAATTGATTGTTTTATTATTTACAAAGTTAAATTTTAACTCTATCGTATGGTTGGGAAAAAATAGCTTTTTATGGTACATGTCAATCCCTATTTTAAGTTCGGTCAGTATATTAATACCTATGAGTCCATCGAATTTTTCGTGGAAATTATATAAGTGAAATTTTAATTTTTGATTTGTTTGAAATTCTTTAAAACCATTTAGGTATATAATTTTGTTGACAAGTGTTGATCCTGTAACTGTTTTGATCTTGGCATTTGGGATAGTTATGGCCTTGTCAGGTTTGATTAAGTTCGGATTTATATACGATTGGTCTGAACCAGTGTCTATTAAAAAATGTAAATTTTTATTTTTTATTTGTATTGTGATATATGGTAGTTTGCCGTCAACTTTATGAGTGTTTATATTTATTATTCCGAGGCTTCTTGGAGAAAAAATTCTTCATTATTGCAATAATATTCGTGTTGGATATTTTCTTCATTGTCATGGGGTGCTTCATAAATTTCTTCGTCGGGCTTTATTTCTAAATCGGATTCATTTGAAATTTCTGTAATTTCTGTATTGTATAGTTTTGTGTCTTTTTCTTGTTTTATTTGCCTATTTTGATAATTATGTGGCGCAAACTTTTCTTTTTTTATATTGGAGTCGGTTATGACTGGAGGATTATAGGTAAGCTGCTTAAAATTTTGTGAGATGGGTTGTCTTGTGAAATTTTGTGGTGGCAATTGGTAATTTTGTGGATGAAATTGGTAATTTTGTGGTGGAAGTTGGTACCTTTGTGGTATATAGTGCCAATTGTTTGACGTTGGATTGACGTTATTTTGAATGGGAGGTCTAACTTGATAATTTTGTCTGAATTGATAGTTTGTTTGCCTAATTTGTGGAATATTTAAATTATTCGGCCAATTATATTGTGGTCTGATGGATAGTCTATTTTTCTGATAATACATATTTTCTTCTGTTGTACAAAATTCAAAAGCTTCTGGTAGGGTTTTTGGATCTCTAGATCTTATTATTGATCCTAATGGTTCTCGTAGGTTGGCCAAGAATTGTGATAAGCACATTTCCTTGTACAGTTTCTCTTTTACCTTTACATCCTTTTTTTTCAACCTGACTTGATTTATTAAAGCAGTTTGAACTTTTAGCACATTTGTATAATATACTTCTGTCGAATTTATTCCTTGTAGAGTAGAATGTAAGTCTCTGATTAGTGACACTTCACTTCTTTTGTCACTGTAATGGGTTATTAAATCTACTTTTAATTTATCCCATGTTGTAAATGTCCCATAATTAAATATGTCTTTATTTGCTTGTCCCTTAATTTTGTTTCTAATTGCCCTTAAAAAGGCGGTTGGAATTTCTTGGTCTTCTGTCAATAATTCCTTGCAAAGATCTATTATTTCATCTACATTTGAAATGAACTCATGAAGAGTATCTTTGTCGCCGTGAAACTCCGGTAAATCTTTGATTACATCAGGAATTTTGAGAGAAGTGAATAATTTATTCATTTGTTTTAATTGTATTTCTAATTGTTCTGCCATTTGGTGGGTGATATCTACACTATCTAACAATGAATAGTTTGAAACTTGAAATAGCGAAAGGTTAAATGTGTCGTCTGATATTTTATCGGTCGTATTGTTTAATGACTCGTCTATATTGGTCATTAACTTATTATTTCAATTTATTAAATCTTAATTTTTTTGTCAAGTATGCAATTTAAGTGCAATTTAATTATTTATTTAATAATATTTTCACTTCACTTTCCTTTGAATTTATTTATATATTTTTTTTTTAACTTCAAACAACTTAAAATTATTTTTAACTAATGTGAGCAATGTTTAGTAGTGAGAAGGGATTTAAATTAAATTTTCTGCACTTACCATGTGATTATAATTAGTATCGTTACTATCGCGATCTTCATTGCAGTTTTTATATCTTCGTTCGAAAAATCTGGATTTCCTTGTAGAAGTATCTTTTCCTGGATCAATCACTTGGTATTCACTAACACTTAAAGTTTTTATTTCACAATTATTTTTGAGTATCACTCACTTTGTTGTTACTTTTAACTTATTTAATCACAATAATCAACTTAATTTTTTAATTTTCTAACACTTTTCTGTACTAATATACAGTAACTACTTCGGCTGCGCCAGTTATGGGTTTTGCGTAAGTGTTTAAATTCGCAATCGTGGATTTTAAATAAATAGACCAATAACAAATTTATTTTTATTGAAGTGTTCTTTGTTGTGTTTATTCACTAAGATTGATTATAACAATGCTAAGGTTTGAAAATAATATTTGGTTTAAATACTAGTAGCTAGTATTTAAACCAAATATTATTGGTTTACTAGTTTTGGTTTAAATACAAGTCCCTGTATAAACAGTGGAATGCGAAATTGTTTATTAAGCAAAATATTATGGAAAACAAAATCTTTATCTTCAAATTTACATTATATGAAATATGAAACAGAAAGAGATTAAATTAAATTTATTAATTTATAAAAAGAATATATTTAAAGAAAAAGGTTATATTGATTTCATGACAATCGTTCTTATATTTCCTGCCCTATAATTTAATATACGGATGTTTATTTTAAGCTCTGGTTACATGAGCCTTTAAGTTTGGAAACAATGATGACGTGCCGCTCATGGAATGTAGCTAGATGTTGTGAAAATGCATGTCGAGCTGCGTGAAGAAAAACTGGTTGTTGAATTGGAACATGGGAGCGAAGGTGAAATACAATTTATTGTTAATTTATCCAATTGTCCGAAAACTAATATTTGCTGAATGGCTGTGGTGTACTGTTTTCTCGTTGTCCGTATCTCTGTAAATATTGTTATAAAAATAAATATATTAGATTTTGTTTCTATAAAGTTTTATTTTTTATATTTAAATACTTTACCTTGTTGTTTGTTTGCTGTTGTGGTTTGTTATGACATCTTGACAGTAGAGAAATGTCTAATTCATGACATTTCGTAAAGGTATAATGGATACGTTTTGTGGAGAAATATAATTGGTACAATAGTTATAACTGGTATACAGTATGGCCTTAGTTGAACTGAAGAAACATAGAGTCCTTAGCCAGGTTGAATATCAGAAAAAAAATGTATATAAGTTTTGTTTTTAATTTTCACCAGAGTGCCACTATTCTGGCTTTCCCTGGAAATAGGGAATTGGGAAAAATATTTTCATAGCATTTTTGTCTAAATTATATTTTTCTGGCCTACTGTTGCAGTTTAGTTGGGTGTAAATATTTTAGAAACAAAGATATATTGGGAATTATTTTTCCCTATAAAAATTTTGTGGAACAAAAGTTTCCCAATCAACTTTGTTTCTAAAATATTTACACCAAACTAGGCCGGAAAAATATAATTTAGACAAAAATGCTATGAAAATATTATTCCCAATTCCCTATTCCCAGGGAAAGCCAGAATAGTGCCACAGAAGAGTTATTCATTAGAAATTGTATTAAAAAGAACTAAGAAAAATTTATATTAGCAAAGACACACACACACACACATGTTGTGTGCTCATTTTTTCAGTTAATTTAAATGAGTTTTGTCTTATATAAAATTAGTATGTGAATATAAATAAAAAATTATTTTATCTTATTTAATTAAAATATTTAAATTAATTTATCAATATAATATATAAGTGCATGTAAATGTTTTTACAACTTAAAATTGCTGTCCAATTAAATATATGTATCAGCAATAGGAGGGCTGATGTGGAACTAAAAGATAAATATAAACTGTATATCCTAATGGTAAATATATACTTCAAGCAAACAATTCCTAAATGGCCTCGTTTTAACTTACGTTCAACAGATTTTCAGAACGAGCACACCAAGCCTTGGCAAATGTCTCTGCATCGTCAGGTTCTTTTTGAGAATTCGTAGATTGTAAATACTCCACTGCTGTTTCCATAAATCTGGACGCGAATATTTTCGTGTTGGTGTTTGCTGCAATTAGAAGGTAAGAAATTTAAATTTAGAGGTGTAATGCAAACTAGAACTATAACAGCAGACTTACCGAAGTATCCAGTTCGTTTTCATCTTATGAATCGGCATCTAGACTGGTTTCCGCTGTTGAAGATGTTGTTCGATAGCAACACATCAAAGAAAACATCACTCAATAACAACAACAACGCACACTCCAATTCGTTCACTTGACACGATTCCACTATAACAATATGATTACGCGGGGTCTATCCAACAATCGGTTTTCATCAAAACACTAAAAAGAAAAACAAGGGAAAACATCAAAAATTAACTACAAGAGAATTTTGAACTTATCTAAAAGTTACAGCTGATCCGCCGTAGCTTTAATCGAACTTTAATTATCCACAACGTAATTGCTAGTTGTGTTAGCTAAAAGTAAAGTAATACATATTACTTTGTGGTGCATCATTTATGTTAATTAATCTATAAAATAAATATATTAAATTTTATTATTCGCTATTATTTTATCTTTTATAAATAAATATTTTTCTCAATTTTTTGTGGTTGTTAATTTTTTGTGACAAGTTAGTGTTAAAGAAATGTCCATTTAAAGCATACACATACACATTTCTACGGACGACTTCTAAAAACAGATTTGGTATTTGCGAATTAATTAGAGCATATTTTTGAATCAAATTCATGAGATAATATGTAAAATATCTCAAATTAGTAGCTAAAATAATAAATTTGCAATTATTTAATAATTTTAATTGAAAAATAATCAAATTTCTATTTAGCCGTTTCTAGAAACGATTTTTGCTCTGAATGGTATAATTTTACACGTGAACGAACGCACAAAAATCTAAAAACGATTTCCGAACACATCAAAAAATTTTAAACGATTTTTTTCTCTGTTGTGTTTTTCTTTGATAACTTCACAACAAACGTTAAAAATTTGAAAGAAAAATTTATTTTTCATTACTTTTAATATTTTTATTAAAATCTCATCATGAATATGGTGGCACCATGATTAAACTTATGATTGCAATTTTTCACTTTGACATTTGAATAGAAATGGCAGTATAAACATTCAGCTCAAAACAAAATATAAAGAACTGTTGTTGTAAAAATCGTCTGTATTTTTTCTTGTATGTGGCGAGGCAAAATAAATTTACGCACGAATCGTCTGTAATTATATGTGTATGTGGCAACGCTATTATGACATTTCTCAAAAGGTATAATGAGTACGTTTTATTTAAAAATATAGTTAGTATAACTGGTATACATTATAAAGTCTAGTTGTAGTAACAACATCGAATCATAGAGACCTTAGTCAGGTAATTTTAGTAATTATCAGTAATTTTGTATATATAGGTAGGTTTCAGTGGTTGACACTTAGGCCATTTTTTGGCCCATTGTGATACCATGCATTCACGCCACATCATTAACCCATTTACCTATTCACCTACTCACACAATTACAGTATACCACCTGCACATTGCAAGCTCCATGTCAACCTGCACATTGACATGGACGGTGGGCCGGCGTTGAATTCTGCACTCCATCAGAGGGTCTTAGTTGTGTTTATTAACATCACCGATTGTAATCGATGATGAAAATTCGATTTGCATCTAGCCTCTGATGGGATTCGAACCCAGTGCCTCCCGGTTCAAGTGCCGAAGCTTTAACCACTGCACCACTTGTCCGGTAATTTTGTATATAAGTTTTGTTTTAAAATTTTCTTAATAGAGTTTTTCTAGAGCTTGACTTGGAAGCATAGTAAAAGTCGAGACACATATATTATAATAGTTATATAAATCAGTTTATTAAAAAATCAGTTAATTTAGAAAATTAATATTAATTGTATTTTATAAATTAATAAAAATATAATGTGTAAATAAACTATATAAAAATAAAAAAATTGCATTAATTGAATTCATTTACATGATATATGCTGTCCATCTATCTTCAGTTTTAGGAGGACTGAGATAGATTAATACATATACATAAATATATAAAAAGATATTAAAATAAACGTATATCCGTGCAACAACTCCTAAAACTTCAATTGTTATAGTTAATTAATTGTAAATTAAACAAAGATAAAAGCTCATCATTATAATTATATTCTTTTCATAAAAATTATTTGTTTATAGTAAATTCTGACAGATAAAAAAATAGATTAAATAATGTACTAGATTGAACGATAATCAATAGGAAAAAATTGTACTACTAATATTAGAGCAGTTAGAGCAAAAATGAGTGTAGATATTTAAAACTAGATGTCACTTTATTATTAATGTAAAATTTTGGAAAAAAATTGGAACTACTACTAAAAAATTGGAAGAAAAAAAATAGTGTGCTCGAAAAAAATCCGTGAAAAAGCGCGCACTACAAATTAAAAAGAATAAAAAATAAAAAAAATTATTTAATCATGAAACTTTAAGTTGTACGCATTTATTGAGTTGAGTTTTACTCTAGTGGAATTGTGGTGCGTAAAAGACGAAAAGATACAGTCTACTCAACCACACACAGGATCAGCGAGGTGTGTGTTGAAGAAACTCCCGGTCCGGGAAAATCTGTGAATGGTCAGCGAGATCATCGCAGACAGATGTCATGTCATCCTTTAGAAAATTGTAGTACTTCGTAAAACCAAATTTACGGTTCATAAATATCGTTGGGGATACAACCTGACTTCATACTTACGTTCACTAATCTTAATTCGTATCGATATAGCGATTTTGTATTATTTATTTTACTGTTTTAGTTTTCTAGCGTTGCATTGGGCACATCTTCGTGCTATTGCAACAATAATTGATTCCATGCGCTCCGTGTTAGGTGTTTTTTTTTTGTAATTTTCATCTATTGCCACAAAATCGGTAAACTTTTATATTTCAGTTTTCAGTGTCTAAAACGTTGACCATTTCACTGATTTTTTTCATTTCGATCAATACTAAAATTAATTTCAAACGTTTAGAAAATATTCGTTTTACAGATTCGACTATATGACAGATGACATAACCTCTGGTTACGTTGTGTGATATTTTTTAGAAAAAACATTAAAGTTTGTCAGACTGTTCCACACTCGCAGTGACTAGTTTATGGGAATAGGCAAGCGGAGTTGATTTTCAGACTCTCAAATGAGTATGCAGACTGGCTTCCAACACGCTACGACTAGACTCAGTTGCAGAACTAGTCGTAGGGCCACACTGTTAATTGACATTGAATTTAACAAAACACAACGTCAAATTGTCATGAAATTTATTTCATACTAGATTTTAAAAATAAATATCGCTCTATCTATACCTTTCCAACTTCAAATTGGAAATAATCATTTTCAAAGTGGATTTATATAATCATTTTCAAATTTAAAAATGATAGCGTAGCAAGCCGAGGGCAATAAAACAATGTGTGAAATTTTTGTTTTGTCGAAATATAAAAATAATACTTTTGAGTTTAAAATGCCGTATATTAAGAAAAGGGAAGCTGATAATATAAATAAATTTCTGTTTTGCATAACAATGGTGGAGATTGCAGAGTGCTCGCAAGAATATTATAAGTGAAAACGATAACTTCATATAGGTGGATTAAAGAACAGAACGTGGCTGTAAACTATCGAGGTGGGATTAGAAGAAATAAAATTACAAACGAACATCGTAATCTTATGGAGCAATGTGTTGAAAAAAATACAAGAATTCTTTAAAGCAAATGAAATAGAAACTTATGCAGACTTATCAGATTGATGTCTCCGATAATGTGTTCCCAAGCATTTAGATGGTATGTTTTTTACAGTTTAACACACAAGAATATTCGAAGGGAACCTGAAAATGCGAATAATGAAATTAATAAAAGAAAAAGACTTCAATATGTTCAAGGATTCATAGAACGCAATTCTAGATATATTGCGGCAGGCTGCAGTGACATTTTAAATTGTTTAAAAATCTAAACATTTTAAATCGTAAAAATATATCACGTGGAAAATATATTATACTATAAATAAATAAACAAATAAACAATTTTATTAATGGAATGTGTAACGTTATATTTGTCTAGTGATGATGGAGCGAACCCGTTTCGCTCTATTAGATACATACAAATTCGCGATAAGTCCGATATTTTTAAACTCTCTGATACAATGTCTGATATCTTTTATCAAATGAAATAATTATATTAGCAATAGCGTATAACAAATTATTGTATATTATTCTAGGTTTAAAATACAGAACCACAGAAGAGCAAGATTTTGTGAGCAAGAGAGTTATCAGCAGAGTGTGGGGCAGGATTTGTTTCTGGGAATGGCACCACAATCAACTGTATTCAGTGTAATGATCGAGGTGTTCAATGCGTTTAAATCTAAATTGTATTCAGTTCAAAGTGGATATCGTTCCGTCAATTCATTGAATTGCTAAAGACGAGATTCAGATGTCTGTTGGGAACCCGCGAGCTTTATTATACGTCCAAGAAAGCTTCGCAGATTATTACCGACTTCACAACATTTGCCTCCACTGCATTTGAACGATCAGTTCGATTTGGAAAACGAATCTATAACAGCACAGCCAGATGTTGAAGAAAATTAATCAAACGAACCAGGAAATATAGCCGCAAGAAAGTTTAGACTAAATATTTTAAATTCATTAAAGTAAATGTTTATTCATATAGTTTAACTTAATATTTAAATTCATTTTAATAGTTACTAGTTACTAAAAAATAAAATTGTTTTGGTTTATTATCGCAGATAAATTCATAAATCACATTTTTTTCATTATAATAATTATATTTTTTTCGCTTCGATTTCTAGTTTTTGCTTTTATATTTCTTAATCCTGCAGCTTCAATTTTTGGTACTCTAGATTCGACTTTTCCTTTTAATTTCATTTTCTCTTAAAAATTTTTCTCTTCTTTTAGTTCCATTTCTCTTTTTCTTAAATCATAAGACTTTTCATTGGTCCTAACCAATCGCTTTAACGTTTTGGTTGTGTCATTTACGCCATTGTTGATGGAATCTAATTATTTTGAAACATTGTCATGAAACTTTGATTGTATGTTGACTTGTTCCTGTAATAGGGAGTGTTTTGAACGTACTCGGATCGTTGCTCTTGGGGTCCGCAGTTCAACCATGTTTTCTTGTACATTTTATCTGCAAACGATTGCGTATCGCTGGTTCCTTCTACAGCACGTTGCAAGTCGACTATTCTTATGACAAAGTCCTCGATTGCCGAAAATGTATGTATGTTTTCTTTGTGCTTTTTTAATGTGGAATCTAAACTCAGACCAGACCTTTTTCCACCCCTCAAGGTTTAGTACTGGTGACCCGTTACAGTTCAGTCGTGTGCTAATTTCCTCCCAAAAGCTTTTAACTAATACTCTCGCTTTGGAAGTTATGTTGTAACCTTTCGCCAAATCGGGGTGATCTATAACCGACACCAAAAGTTCGTACTGCTTTGTGATGGTTGTTTGTTGCGTGTTGGTTACTTTTGACATAAAATTAAAATTTGCAAACTATTAATCGATTTTTTTTTTGTTAATCTTTATTTACATATAGTATTTGTACAATTATTTACGATTTTAAAGAAATACTTCAACTATAAAGCAAAAAATTTCAAATTTCTATTCTACTTACATTATTTTACTTATATCGTATCGTTAATTAAAATAACATCGATCGGATTCGTATTGCCCAGCATGGGACATTCACTATCGTATCGCTAAGAAAAAACATGTACATATTTGAATTTTACGAATTCAATGGTATTCAATGGTAATTCGAAAATACTAATGGTATGAACAAAGTTTCAAAGATGGTACAAAGACAAACCCAGTCAGATGTTGTCGATAAATTTAGGGTACTCTTCGAATTTATCCGATCGTCGCTCCCACTGTCTCCACAGCAACGCCATAGGAAAAGTACTCATTGATAAAGAGATAAATACATGATCTCATGTATTTATACAGACACATGTTAAAAAATCGTTGAAGCTATCATACGATAGATATACGATACAGAGCCACCAAAGACCAATTAAAAAACCATGTCACTTCACGAAGGGTTCAGTTCGAAATCAATCACATATTCCAATCAAACCACAAAATTAAATAAGAACCTCTCGAGTCATCAAAATACCAAATCGTTTCACGATTAATATTTAAATTATATTTTTTTGATTTATTGATGAAATTAGTATTTACACAAATATTTTCGAAACAAAGTTAATTGGGAAACCTTTGATACAAAAAAAAAATTATTGGGTAAAATAATTAGTTTCGAAATATGTATAAACATCAAAAACATCAAAATATTTTTCAGAATTTTTTATTCCCAGTGAAACTCAGAATAGGGCCACAGATTTTATGTTATTAACTCAAGATTATTATTTAATAATTTTAGTATTCGTGTCTAGCTAGAGGTGCTGTATAAACTCCGAAATTGTAAAAAAAAAATGTTCTGAGTAGTCGTTGAGTATCCCAGCTGTTTTATTTTTTGTATAATCGAAAATCTAAAAAATTTATAATTAAATTTTAGAATTTTGATTACATATACAATAATAATAATTGTGTTAGTAATAATAAAATTAATAATTAATATAATTGTGTAAATAGTTTTAGTCAATCATTGTGTATGGTATATAAATAAGCATGGTGGAAAATTTGTTTTACGGCGATCAATTGTATTGATTGATACAATATTTATGTATACACTTTTATAGACATTAATTATACTTATCAATAAGTGTGGTAAACAATATATGTGTATATAGTATTTTTATAAGTGTGATAATTATTAATTTTTCTTAAGTTAAAACTTCGACAAATAGACCAATATACGGAACAATCACAATAACACCATTACAATTGAAAAACCAAACTAAATAAATATGTTTATAGTTTCTATTGACTAGTCGTATTAGTTCAGTTCTTTTCATAAAATCGAATGTGGTAAATGCTGTATGAGTGTTAGTATCGGCAAGATGGAATATGAAGGATTTTGCGACAAAAATTTCAATCTAAGTTGTGCTACTGTTGATAGTGAATGAGTTGAGTGAGTTTGAAATGTGAAATCATACTTTAGTTTTGTGATCATTGTAGAGAATTGGTGAGTAACCAAAATTTTAAAGATGTTTATTTAAAAGAGAGAAATTTAATAAAGACCCATTTTATCAAAACTTGTCGGAGGAAATAAAATTAAATAGACTTCTCATTGAGAATGTTTTGGAACTGCTTATTGTTTTAGATAAACTAGTTCCTGAAGCTTTTTTACATCCTCTGCCGAGTGCTACTCGGCCATTAACAATAAATATTGCATCGTGTGACAATATTAGTTTAGTTTGATGTTGCATCCACTTTACTCTATTAATGCTCTTAATGTTCCTACTATAGTATACAAATCATACATCTGGAACATACAAAGTTAATACATGGAACTAAGAGTCAGTTGAGAGCTTTGGGATTAAAAGTATTCCTGTTCCTAATATGTTTTGGATACAGATTTCTAGGTTTGATCCTACAACTATGGAAGAAGATATCTTGGGTATGGCCAAATCCTGTTTACAAACTAGAGTTGGCAAAAAATACATAAGTTGTACCCGAAAAACTCTAATATGCATAAATTGGAATACATGTGTTTTAAATTTGGGTCCCGCTACCTGGCCTGTTGGTGTATTATTTATTATACCTTTCGAGTTCACAAAATTTTGGACAACTCGATCTGCAACGTTAAATTTTGGACGTCATACCTAATCTATCTTATACCATAGACACATATCTGGTTTCGTAACTAGGATTAAGAAACCATGGTTTGCGGGATGAGAATAGGTGACACATTATAGTTCTCATCTCATTTGACAGTTCAACATAATCCTGTTATCATCTCGTTTGACAGTTTGTCATATTTCTTAAAATTATTTAACTCTGAGGGTGTGTTTCTCATAAATATAAAGAAAAATGGTAAATAAAAACAACTTTATGTATTAATTACATGCAACAATTGTTATTTTTATTTATTTATATTTTATTGTCTCAAAATTTTAATCACATTCACAACAAAAATATTTATTTTGACATTTGGAATATAAAAAATGATTAAATTTGTAGGTTACATGTATAAGGTTACATGCATTAAAGCAATATTTATAGTTTTCGGTATTCGCTAATTGAGCTACATGGCGCTGTCATCACCAAAATGCTACGGGATGAGAAAAATTATCTCATCCCGAAACTACGTTTAAACCGAGTTGCAAACCATGGTTAGGGGTGACACATTACAACGAAACCATGGTTAACTCGAAACCATAGTTACGAAACCAGATATGTGTCTATGGTATTAAATGATACTCTAAATAATTCTTTTACGATAAGTAATAAAACATCTGTTCTATTTGATAATTTGTCTGCAGATACAATTTTTTGATATAAATGATCGCAGTTTGGTGAAACATTTTAATGGTGTAACATGTAACTAGTCTTTTACATATTTATCAATTTGATTTTCTTGCTTTGTCTGAGACTTGGGTCACTAATGCCCGGCCCGGTTGCACAGAAAAATGACTAACGGCCCGTTAGTTGTGCTCCAGTTAAATGTTTTATATGAAATATGTTTTCGCAATCAGATAAAAATAACGCAAACCTGATTAAATATATTTTATTCCGTGGAATAATTTAAAAAAATGGGGGTTTCTTGCGTCACTAGTGATGCTAGAATTGACTTCCCAGCAGACAAAATTTTGGTTGGTGGCATCACTAAATTTCGTAATTTTTTGGGAGTTTTGTAACTACCTGATTCATGAATCTGACGAATCTCAGTACAAATTTTGTGGATAAAACTGAGAGTTGGGAGTTTTGCTGCTGTTTAACTAACCTACAAGAGGCACAAGAATAATATTATTGTTGACCGATGTAAAAAATAATTAAATTTTATATTTACATCTTGTGTGCTGATGAAACAACATAAAAACTCAACTCTCAAGTCGCGGTTTTCGAACAAAATCGGAATATGATCATTATGTAAGTGATGCTGTTGTATTTGATTGTGTTGATGAAGTTCGTGAAAATTCGTGAAATTAAATCTGATTCAGTAGCTAATAACTTTCGTTATTAACCAGTGTTTGACAAACTCTGTGTTTCCTGATTTATGGAAGGTGGCTTCCATATTACCGTTATCAAAGAAAGGCGTAATTTCTTATATAGGAGATATACGTTCTATTCGTATTTTGCCTGCTCTGTCAAAATTATTGAAAAAATCATGCAACGTTAAATGCAGGAACATCTTCATACGTTTAATTCCCTAAGTGAATTTCAATCGGGGTACAAGTCCGGTCACAGTACCACTGCTTTTGTTAATATTATTGATGATTTGTCTGCTATCTTGGACAAGTAAAAGTCGGTTGCTACAATGCCTCATAAACTACAGGCCTCTTACTACTCTCATTTTTCGCACATGACGTCAATTTATGTCTAAACCGAGACTGCGCAATAATAATGTTAAGATATTTACACTAACAAAACAACTAGAGAAAACAACAAAAACGTCGACATAGCGTGTCGTCATCATTTGGTGTAAGCGGCCTGTAGTTTAGGAGGCATTGGTTGCTATGTTGGTTCGACTAGATTTTTCTCAAGGATTTGATTGTGTTAATCATATTCATTTGCTTCAGAAGTTACGTTTGTATTATAAATTTTCTAACGCGGCTATTGATCTAATATACTCATATTTGATTTGAGTAATCGTAAACAATTTGTGAAGCATGGTAGTAGGTGTATCTCAAGGGTCGGTCTTAGGTCCGTAATTTTTTTCTTTGTATATAAATGATCTACCATGGAAAATCTTTAATTTATCTTTATGGTGATGATTTACAACGTTATATGATAGTCAATTCTCACAGCACAACTAGATGAGATAGTGACTAAACTCAACTCGGATCTTAAAAATGATTCTTTGTGGGCTTAAAATAATTCGTTATCATTAAATCCGCTTAAAAGTAAGGCTTTATTACTCTCAAAAAATGATCGTCATAATGTTACACCCACACTTTTCTTATAGGTAATGATGTTATGTCCTTCGTCCAGAGGTTTTGGGATGATCATATCAGCTGTCTTTATCAGAGGGTTAATTATGCTTTATATTGCCTTAAGTTGATTAAAAAGTTTTGTCCAATTAACCTCCGTAAATATTTAATTAAAAGTGTGGTTTTGCCAATGTTCAAATATTGTGATGTTATCTACAATCAATGTGACAGTTTTTCTAAACGTTTACTTGAAGTTACGGTTAATAATTGCACTAGATACGTTCATGACCTCAGGAAGTTCGACCATATCGGAGCTTAGTTGTTCAATTAGGATATGACTAGTTTCAATTATTTATTATAGGATATCTGTTTTTATATTTCAACTTGTTAACTCTGGGGTCTATTATGAAATTTTCAACATCGCTAATTTTCGACGCTGTCGATCAGTTCGACAACATCGAATATAGCTATTAGGAGATATTCGACAATGTCGAAAATAACATCAATGACAAATGACATTGGAACGCCATTTTGTGTAAGTTGCCAAAGTGAAAATATAATTTTAAGTGAATTTTTGTTTTGTCATTGAAGTGTTTCTATAAATTAAATTTAAAAAAAATTCTATATTTTATTAATTATTTATTTTCTTATTAAATTTCACGAATGATTTTCGTTTTTATCTAAAATAATGCGCGTCGCAATTTCATAATAGGAAAATTTGCGGTCTGGTCGAAAAAAAGCGCGCCGAAAAAATTTCATAATAGCTACTGGGGGTTACCGGGTCAAGTCATTCCAATTCATTATACCGCCTTATTTGTGACGTGATAACAAAAAACAAAACGCAATTTCTATTATATGGAATAAAAAAATTTCTTGGTATGTTGGTTATTGCTACTAGATTTGAAAAAAAAACTGCTTGGATTACATTTAGTAAAGACACATTCTTGGAGACATTCCTATATAGACTCCTCGCGAGGTGACTTATCTGAATAAGTCGGTGTCCACAAATAAGTCGGTGTTTGGGAAACAGCTTTGGTACATTTAAAAAATCTTTAGTAAAATTTATTATGCAAAATTAAAATGTAAATAATTAATGTACATATTTGTTTACATTTAATTTATTGTTTTCGTTAACTATTTCTTCTCTTTTTTATGTTAATATTTTAAGTTAATAATATAATATAATTATTGTAAATATTCATGTATAGCTTTTGTAAATAGCTTAATCATATTTAATAAAATATATTATAATTATTATTATTAAGAAAAACTGAGTATAATTCGGTCAGTTGAACAAAAATACAAATATTAAATAGTAAACTAAAATAAATAAATCTTGCAAAATATTGTGTTCGAAATTGTGTTATGTGACAAGATTATTAAATTTTTCAAAATTTCACTTCAGGCACACCACATAATTGTAAACTCGATGAATAACAATGGCGGTCTTGTTGTTCAAAACAGGTATTCACATCTGTTAATTTCTTTCTCAACAGGACATTTTCGTTTAATAAGGTTTGGTTTACGTCATTCAAGTTTGTTATGTCAGTCTGCATGACTTTCATGTTTTGCCCATTTGCATTCACTTTTTTTTAAGATTGATAAGAACCACAATTCTATCAGAGTAAGTGAAACTCGTTTGTTATTTAATGAACTCATCATGCTTAAATTAAAGCATATCAATATCCGCTTTCATCGTTAGGAGAGTTGAGTGAGAGACCGATTTACTCGAGTTAGCCACAGAACCAGGATTACAGCAATCGATACATTTCCATATATATTTGTCTTTAGTACCATATAAATGAACATAATCCATTTTTTATATATCGTTTTGTTGAATATAATTTGTAAAAATTGTGTATTATTATGTAAAAAAATATAAACATTATAATTCAATATTATAATTTATTTAACAAAACAACCCTACAATTTACTAGTATAAACTTTGTTTTTACAACAAATAATTAATTAATTAATTTTTTTTTTTAATTTTTTTTTTCTTAAATTGTGAACTCACAATTTAAAAAAAAGTTTAAATTAATTATTTGTTGTAAAAAGAAAGTTTATATTAGTAAATTGTAGTGTTGTTTTGTTAAATAAATTATAATATTGAGTTATAATATTTATATTTATATAAATAATAATAATACACAATATTTACAAATTATATTTGTCTGTTTGTAGATAGTCGTTCAGCGTAATTTGACTATACCTGGGGTATCACTTTTTTCGATACTATCGAAATTTACATCTCTTTCATCACGAATAAAATTTAACGTTTTTCCCATTTACGTTGTTTCTAATGCGATCTCTACCTAATCGAAGAAAACATTATTACCACGTTTACACCATAGCTACTTTAATAGTATAATAGTATTTTACTAATAAAGTATTTTTCTCCTTCATTTTACACCATAGTGGTGTGAACACATATTAGATTAGTTTATTAGTTATATACATATTTCACAAAACAGTTAAAATTTATCACAATAAACAAAAAAAAATCTGAAAATTGACTAAAATGATATTTCGTATCTAAAAAATATTATATTAACAGTTCACAACGCATAACATTATACCAATACTTTTTAGATATGTACAATACTTTAATAGCAAAAAAGTATGTGATAAAGTAATAAAGTATTTTACTTTGAGTTTACATCGTCATACTTTTTTGATACATACTTTTATACTACTGGTGTAAATGTGGTATACGTCGTTCTACTCTTATTCTATCACCTACGTATTGTATGAGTGATACTTTATCGAAAAACAAAAAAGAGATAAATGAACAATTTGTTCTAGTAGCGTGCGGTCGCAATATTGAAAATTGAAAAGCGAAATGGCAAGCAATTTTATTTAAGGAGAAAGAGATATAATATTCGATAAATATCGAAAAAAGGGATGTTACAACATCTCATCCCTGTTGTAGAAAAAACCGTGACATTGAAGACACCGTATATTATTGTTTTTATTATTACGGACAACTTTTTCACTACAAATTTTGCATGTACTCATTTTAGCACTAAATAAACAAAACACGACGGCACCAATTGATGTCAAGCTTCAATAGAAGTTTCCAAATTGATTTAGAGCATACAAATTTGACTTGGAAAAATTCACAGTTCGATAATTTTTATAACACTAATATTTTCACAATATTTTTGATTATATGAAGCGTAACAGAAGTTTGTGTTTATTGCAAATACGTATAGACGAGAAACATATTCAAATTTTACTGTTATGAAACATGTAATGCACTAGAAGTCCTCATAGCAATATTATCAAAATAAATAATCTTGGTGATCACACACAAAATAATTTTTATCGTTTCTTATGTCCTATACAATCAAATTGCGCACATTTATAAATTAAATATCCACTTTTGCTGAGGCACTTTAACCGTTTCAGTCCCAGGAGGTGATGCAAACGCATTACAACCAACGTAAAACCATTTGTGGTGCAAACGCCTCTTGTATTTGTTACTCTCTCTCTCTCTCTCTGGCACTATATCCTATCAAGAGATTTGGCAGCCTCAAATGAGGTTTCATAATCAAATTTTCAGTTCGGATAATTAGTGATTAATTAATTGATCCTAAACCCGCCGTGAAATTTTTTCCTTGTCACCACCGGGAATCGAACCCGGGACCTCCGGTCGCTGGAGCTAGCATGCTGACCACTTTGCCACCGGGGTGTATTTGTTACACTCAGAAAAAAAATATGATAAATACATTATTGAATTTACCATAATATCATAATTGTATGTTAAATACAATTATTTAAATGATTGATTTTATCATACTATGATATTCTTGATCAATCTTATTGATCTTCTTCATCATAACAATGATTATCACTGAAATTTTTACAATTTTGGTTTCAGGAATATTTGTTTGTGAATTTCCCAGTGACGGAAAATAATTGTTCATCATAGTTGGCTTTTATGTCAGTACTCAATTGTAATATGAATCGGTTTTATGAAAATCATTTTTTTTAGTTTTATTTAAAGCCAACTCCACTTTAATTACTACTGATAAATACACCAACTAGCTATGATCAACAACTATTTTCATTAATATTGCTGATACCAAAATTGGCCTCTAACATTAAACCATCTTATTTGCGATAGCAACGCAGCTAAAGTCTCAACAGTGCGATAGCGCATCTATCGACTCAAACAGTTAAATTTCACTCAGCAAGTCATTTAAACTATCACAATCAGTTTTAGAAATTTGGATAGTTTTTTAATTCTACATATTAATATTAATGTAGGTTTAATAATTTAGTTAATTGCTTCGAATATAATTAATTCACTAACTAATATAACTTTAGATCAATATTTAAATTATGGTTCAACAATCATAAAAATAAATATGAAATTAAATCTCTTCTACTGTGATGTGGTGGAAGTTGAATTTACTAAGATTTGTTAAAGCTACTACAAAATCTAAAATTATGTTCATGTCGAGCCCTGGAATTTGATACGATCTCACTCGACTTTAATTATTTATTATCACATGGGCACATATGTAGGTTCATTCATTGTGTTTATTTTTGGCGTCTTGGACAACTTTCTATTTTGGGAATAAACATAAAACATACACTCATGCGAATAATTTTCCGGAAAAAAGAAAATTTGTGGGCGAAACATAAAACACATATTATTCAATTATGGCCCTCTTGTTCTGGAAACTCCTCAACAAAGACCGGATCTCAATCCTATAGAGTAATTGTGGGATCACGTGGACAAAAAAATACGAGGTAACCACCGAATAAACAAAAAAAAACCTCATTAAAATCGGCAATTGAGCAAGATTTGGAAAACATTGACCCTGGATTATTACAAAATTTGGTGGTCTCTACACACCGCCTGTGCTGGATAATAATGGATTACACACTAGATATTAATACAGTGAAAAAATATTACGAATTTATAAATTACAAATATATTATACATATAATTTTACTGTAAAATAGTTCTGTAGCGTATAAGTCTATGAGTATATAAGTCTATGAAATATAATGTTGTCCGGATAATTTTTCTTGTTGATTTTGGTAGGTGAATTCACTTTTCTACCAATAAGCGGTAAAGTTACGGTAATTTAACATAAAATATTTAGGTTATGATATATTCATTAGGGCATCGGTGAAGTTTGATCGGAAAACATTATAAAAAGGCAACCAAATATTGTAAAACTGAAGTTTGTTTTGAAGAATTTAACTTGTCCGGAAAATTATTCGGATGTGTGTATATGGTTGGAATGGGTCGATGTAGCAAACGCCTGTCCGGTGGCATATACCAATATTTGGATTTACATGTACAATTCGCAATAGAAAATTTACTTTTTCCAAAGTTCACTGTACAATATTTTGAAAAAAAAATTTTGGGGTCGCAATTTGTACATTTTCTTTGGACTAGCCGCACTTTATCCAAGAAACGAACCGAATTATTTCGGACTCACATCAACGATCCATTACGAAACCGAAAACTCTGAATTAGTGCATTTATATCGAGAAATACACAAACACATGAAAATCGTTTATAATGCGAATAATAACAACATTGTAGATAAAACAACAAAAAAAATAGTTAATCATCAGATTTCGATTTTTTTTTGTTGTGCACTTAAGTAGTTTTTGTCTTACGTCAAGAAGGAAAACAAAACGAAAACTTTTCTATTTGTCTTATATTCTCCTGTTAAAAATAAACTTCAAAAATACGTTATAATGTCTATAATTTGTTGTTTTTTACTCTATCGATTTTGTATATTTTGCAACATACACTGAATACAAATGGGTATAATTCCATCATTACACCAAAAACCAAGAACAAAAATGAGAAAGAACATTTAACTTCAATTTACTAATTTGAAAGAAAGTTTACTTTTTGTGTTTGCTTTATTTGAAAAACAAAATTATATTATTGTTATTATCTAATTATTATCCTTTAAAAAGGAAATAAGAAAAGAAAATATAGTAAAATGTTTCTATACTATTATATGAGTGTGTGTGTGTGTGTATATACTACTTGATGTGTTTAAAATACTAATCATTTCTAAAAACAAGATGAAAGAACGGAATAAATATCCTTGCCATGACCTGAAGAAGTTCAACTTTAATAAATGTGTGAATAATATTGGTCAGAATATAAAGATTTCGGTAACATTGTATACATGTGCATACTTATGTTCGTTTTATACAGTTACCGGAATTAAGAAGAAATATTATACTTTGTCATGGAATTGTATTTTATATTCCGGGATAGTTAATATTGAAAGATTTACGATTTTTTTGATTTAAGATTTTTGCGATTTTCTATGTACACGACAAGTATGCCGTAACAGGAGGAGCAGCACAAATTCATAATTGCTCTGGAAATAGCTCAACTGTTAAAATGTAGTTAAAAACAACAAAATAATTATATTTTTATACAGAGCTTTTTTGTAGTCATCGATATTTCAATTCAGTACAAAAAATCTTTTTTTATTTAGTTTATATGCGGTTGGAAGTTTTTATTTGACTTTGACTAGTTAATCTATTTGTGTTTCTGGATTTTTATACATTTTATTTGTGTGATGTCAAATAAAATTGTGGAATAAAAATTGATTTTCTTTATCGAACTTTATTTATTGGTTTAGTTTGTATACTTTTTGTTTAAAGTTTTTATATTTGTGATTTTCTATCTATATACTTTATTATATGTAGACATACATATTCGTTATTTAACAATAATATTTAATATAAGTTCAGTTTCAATGCATGCTGTGTACGTGATTTTGATTTTATAAAATAATACAATATTACCAAATTTCTATATATGCATGCATTGCTGCCTTTTTTGTGGTATTTTTTATATTGTATAACCTGTTACAAATGTACTACTAGTGTTTCTACTTATTGATGATTGAAGTAATCTTAAGTATGTGTACAATATTCGTGACAAATCAAAATGTTGAATATTATAAATCCGATCGATATAAATTGTTCAATTAGACAAAGAGCAGAATCCATCATAAAAGGTGATACGCTCGATTTACGTGATGATTCCCCAGAATCATGGACCGAAACAACGTATATAAAAGAATTTGTTGATTTCCGAAATATTAGCCGTAACAGGGCAGTACCAAAAAGCTTAAACGGTCGCCCCTCTACTACCATAAAGTAACGGGACTAAAAATTAAAACTCGGACGTCCCATCGTCTTCTGGAAAGATGATTTAATTGTCCAGACACAAATTTAACAGGAGAGGAGTTCTTTTTCAGTGTCAAATTTCATCATTTCGACACTGATAATTTTGAGCTAATATGTGTCAAAATTAAAAATATGTAATAGAAAGAAAGTTTTTATATTCGCCCTATAAGTCAGATCGTGAGCTAGCAGCTTCCTACTAATGCTGCTAATTTTTTCTTTAACCTGGTGGATATAAAAAATGGCATGTCATTATGTTGCTTGGACCGCACTAACAATTTCTTATGTAATACAATTTCTTATGTAATACTTAAATATAACCTACATAACATAGTACTTTGACATTTTTCAAAACAAAACCGAATCAAATGTATCTGTTCTAACATGTGGCACCTTAGCGGACAAATCCAATTTAAAATTTTACAAATTCCCTAAAGATTCTCATCGTGCTTCTCTCGGGACAAAGGCAATCGGTCTTGAAGCCGAGAAAATTAAAACAGTTCATAATTTATATTGGGTCACACAAACTGAAGTTAAATGCCATTCCAGAAAAAAATGTAACACCTTCGATAATATAAATGGCGGAAGCTGATACTTTTCTCGGTACCAGTAATTACAATGAGAATGCAACTGGCAAAGAATTTATGTCGAGGAGACGAATATTGGTTTTCAGTTGGTATTCAGACTGATTTCAAAAATGAAACTCAATTTCACAAAAAGAGTGAGTTTCTGAAAAATATTAATAAAATTGATTGTTACCATTGCGAATCAAATTGCAATGCCATATATAATTGAATGAAATGCAACCAAAATATAAAGAGTAAGAAAATCACCAGAATTAAATTTATAAAATCTTTAAATAGTATAAAAATATTGAAACAAGAAAACCGTAGAATTCGCCGAAATTTTCAATAAGTAAAAGAATATATTTGACAATGAAAAAATCGACCATTGACCAAGTAATTGATATATTACCAAACGTTAACACTGCAACTAAGAATGTGTGCAAACTTCCAATGAAGCAGGACTTCTTTTATAATAAAAATGACAAGCAATTTGCTTTTATTACAAATGTAGTTCAATCGGCTGCGACATATAAATATTTACGACACACGCTTGGTACAAAACTGCCTTCTACGTCATCAGCGATTCAGTTTCGGCCGCCGAGTGTAAACGAAATATTGTACACAAATTTAAATGATATATTCTATACTTTGCAAGATATAGAAAAACTATGTGTGTTAAGTTTCGATGAAATAAAAATAAAAAGAGATTATTGACGATGAAGGTTCTCAGCGCTTTTTTTAGAAAGGTCCCAATTGGTATTAGATAGGTTATGCGCTCCTGAATGAGTCATTAAACGGCAAAAAATTTGTGAAATAAATGCAATCATACCCAAACATAAGCTACAGCAAACTTAATTAAAAAGTAAAGAACACGTCGAAATTGATTAACGCGCACATGAATCCTAATCCGTTTCAAAAACTGAATGTAAAATTGGCCGTTCAGCTTTTTAGTAACACTGTCGTTTGTGCAATCAGAACCACGCTAAAGGGAAATTCTGTTACAATATTTTTGTGTGTCATTTGGTAACAATCGCGGATCTAATAGAAGGTAAAAAGATCAAACGATATGCAAAAGTCTACATATACTCGGAAAGAGATATTCGAATCGACTTAGTGATATTCCCGACCTTCCTTCAGCAATTCATATTATTATTCCAATCCTTACCTACAATTTAAGCCGAAATATTATCTTAATCAAATCATAATTTAACTAAATTAATAAAAAGATTTTAAAATGTTGGAAAAGTGCAAATTATCTTTAATTAAATATACCATTTAACATTGGTCAGTGTTTGTTAAAAAAAAGTTTTATAACCAAATTACGGTGAATGATTTAAGCAATACAGTGCCTCGCCATATTAGTATAAATGTTTCAATTATATTGGGTTTATCGATTCTTAAAACGCCATCTATGACTGAATATAAAACTCAATTATGTTTTATTTCATAGATGGCGACATACTACTTTAATGTTTCACATTTTGACATTTACAGTGCATCTATACTGTACGTCTTTACTCGAAGAACCAATTTTGTTCATGCGTATATTCGAAGGATCAACTTTATGATTCCAAATTAATGTACGTGCTTACTCGAAGTGCCAATTACTTTTTATGTTTATGCTCGAAAGATCAATTTTATTCATACGTATAATGAAATTAGTTTTAACAACATTTATTTGCTTAAGTTTAGCAACACTTAGTTTCTTATTTTTTATACGTTCGCCATTTTCGTTTTTATAATTAAGAGCTTCTGCTTGGCTTCGCGTTCCCTTTTCTAATGTACTATTGTCATTTTCTTATTGAAACTGGGTGGGGAAAGTATAAAAAACGGTACCAGTGGAAAAAATGACGCTTGATTCAGATACACCCGAGACACTTTTTCGATTTTTAAATTAATAATTTTAATATTAATTGTAAAAAAATTTATAGTTTTTATATTTTAATGCAATATACAAATAATATTACCCCCAGCATGCGTGTAATTTATGAGCGCATACTAAAAGTTGTGAAACCTAAACGCAAATAAAACTTATATTACTTTTTTTTGTTTTGCGTTTTGGGCCAAATATGACGTTTAACGAAAAATGGCAGAAAGTTTACATTTTGTCCTAGAAAAGTAAGTACATATAATTTAAATTATTATACAATCGAATAAATATTATTATTTAAACATATTATCTTAATTTTAGGATTGGAAACATATTCTTCGCATATAGTAAGTATAATAATTTTAATAATATTTAGTTTTCATATACTTCCAGCACATGGATTTTGTTGCCTTTTCAAAATCAATTCAAGTTGAATTTTGTGTACGTATACAGTGTATAATATACACTTTTAATATTGTGTGCTGTCATTTTGTATCATTGTGTGTGTGCAAATCCACATGAAATTTCGCCAAAATGTTGACCCGATTTTATAAATGATACTATCGGTAGAGGAAACAATACATTTCCTCTGCTCGATAGCAAAGGAAAAAATGACATGTTAAGAAAATAGTTTCGATTTCAATATGGTTTTTGTGAATGTTTCATTTATATTTAGATAAAACTTAAATAAAATGAATTTTATTATTGTTTTTAATAATTAATATTTCCAGTTTAATTGTAGGTACATTTGCCTATATTTTATGTGTTATTTATGGAAATAGTATTGAAAAAAAAAGATTAATAAATTATAAAGTGAATTAACACTTTAATTGCCGCTCACACAGCATGTGTGTGATAGTCGGAACAAGTATTATACGTACGGCCATTAACGTGTTAACTGAGGAAATACATATAAATAAATTTGAAAAATATTTTTATTCTCTCTTGTCTCTTGATCGCATCGATGTTATTTTTTTTGTTGTTTAGTTAGTAGAAATATGGAATGGAAATGATAGACGAAAGACGGACAAATGCTTAAATTTTTTTTTATGTTTACATTTGACTATGATAATAATTTTTTGATGATAATGTAATTACGTTTTGATTTATTTACTCGGAATTAAATTAAACTATATAGGAATAGGGACACAACACTTTATTAACTTACATAATGTTGTGAAATTTTTTAAATTCACAAATTATGTACTCAACATATTATTTTGTGTTGTTAAATGACGTCAAAAACACAAAACAAAACAAAACACATATACCAATATGCACACCACTACTATTACGTTCCGGTAAAATTCAAGTTGAATTGTAAAAAGGCAACAGAATCCATGTGCAGGTTAGTGATGTGACGTAGATACGTATACATCCAAAGTAATAAACAACTGGTAAGTGAATATTACAGTACTCAAATAGATAAATAATTGATTCCTCTTATAATATTCTAGGTGAACAACTTTTATGATGATTATTAGTCTAATTTTCCTTCTAGGTTAATATGTTAATTGATGGATGATTTCACAGGTTGAGAAACGTCACAGGATTCCGGTAGGTATACGCGTTAATCACGAACATATACGGTTGGTTAAAAGGGGAATCCCTGAAAACACTTTTTGTTGATCAGATTCATGTGATGTATTATGCCATAAGCTGCTGGTTAATATAAGTTAAAGTGATTAAGGTATTATTAAAGTCATTAAGGTATTATTAATTTGGGATTATAATTGTTGGTAAGTTGAATAAAATTCCTAAAATATTTAATAAAACATCAATTACTCATGAAAGAGCATTTTGATATTGTTTTTAGAAATGTCTAAAGCAGACAGCTGTCTGAAGAAAAACGGACCGAAATTGTAACCTTACTGAAGCATTCCGGCAGTTGCCAATTAAAAATAGCCAAAATAGCCAATGATTCTGTATGTGTTATCAATATAATAAAAGAAAATGGTAAATGAGAACATACCGATTTCTCTTCTATCACTCGTCATTTATTTCTTCTCTCCTATCACTTATCATTCAATCAATAAATTTGTTTCCAGAACTATATAATGTTTCAGAATCCTGTTTTTATCCCAATCTGAGTTAATCAGAAATAATTCCGAAACATGAATGTAATTTCTATTTGTACTGTCGACTGCAATAGTCAATATACAATTTGAAAAAATAAAACTACTCAGTTTTCACGATTTTGATGGCAGGGGCGCAGCAATTATAACCCTTTTCTATAACCTTTTTTAAAATAGTATAACGTTGAGTATATTGAATCCTTTTGTAAATGTATATTTGCACTAAACCAACAATTTATTTAATTATTTTATTTTATTTGAATGTTTAAATTACATTAAAAAATATAAAAAATACATGAAAATTATAAAAATTATAAAAGAGTTATCTACAAATGGAAAAAAGCCGAAAAAATTACGCAATATGGTGTTTTCAGAATCAGTTTTAAAGTCATTAATAAATTAGAAGAACAATACACAAAATTAAAAGACAAATTACTCAAAACCCAACACACTCACGTAGTATCGAAAAAGTATCCAAAATCAAAAAATAAAAAGACAAAAATGTAAACAAAGAAGCCATTTTGGATCAAAAATGGATCAGCATTTTTGTGTCAGCGAAAACGGTATTAGTCGATTGAAGCAACATCGATTAAAGTGACAAGAAAGGTATTCCGTGAGTCGTTTAAAAAGTTTCATGTCACCTGAGGTTTGTAGTCGTGCGAATTCTTCAGGTGATGGAGAAGAGTAAAACGTAGGTTTAAGATTATGTATTTTGATACGACTTGATTTATTTGTCACGTCACCCCAGTTGACTAAGAGAATAAAGTTGTATAGACGAAGTGACACGACGATTGTCACATCTTTTTAAAGACACGACTAGGAGAATAGGGGTGTACTCGTCCTTTCATTCGATATTTTTTAGACCATTTACTAGATTTCTACGGAAAACTATATTTGTACTAATTGTTTATACAAACATATAAGAACTTTTACATTAATCAAATCAATATAGAATGGTTAACATATCCAGAACACAACGATACAGATTTCTAGCCAATATGACTGATATTAGTTTGCATAATAAATTCAATTTCTTAGAATTTGAATATTCCAGTAATACGAGCGAAAACCAATGCTTTATAAACAGAACTGAAAGTCGAAAATACTGATAGTACAACATCCCAGCCTAGGAAAAGTAGTTTAATCATTTGTTAATGATTATTGATTTTAGTTTTACAAAACATTTTGAAATCTCATTTTTATCAATATCTCAATAGATCTAGAGAGAGACCGTTTAAAATTTTTTTATACACATATATGTACATACAGTGGCAAAAATGAGCACATAATTTTAAAATCATTTATATTATTTATTTTTTATTTTATTGATAACGGTAATAAATCCAATCTCTCTGTATTATAACTTCAATTATACATTAACAAATTACGTCACACAAAAAAAAAATATAATGTAACAATCATTTGGGGCATCGCTTACTCAGATTCGCACGTTTCACGTGTTTTGTTTTTAAGAGTTTCTAAAATTCGCTCTACAAAATATATTATTCTTTCTTTAGTGATCGAACAAATAACTTTTACCACTGATCGTCTCGAATAGTGAATAGAAAACAAAATTTTACTAATTATATTCATCTTGCATAGAATAGAAAACAAAAAAATGTATTCTCTATTCTCACTGTAGTGGGATAATCTATTATCCATTCAATCAAAATGAAAAGTAAAAAAAAAGAATAAAATTGGATAGTAAAAGCAATTGAAACATGGAAAAAATTTTACTCTAAAATACAAATTTATAAAGTATTCGCCAACTATTCGTTTACCAATGAGCAGACAGTAGAAAATATAACTTCCGATCTATTCAAAACATCGATCTCTTTGTTTTTTGCCATTATTCGCTCACTATTCGTTGAAAAATGAATATAATTCTTAATCTTTTATTCAAAAATTAAAAAATCTCAATTGAGTCAATATAAATGGAATAGAAAGAAGAGTATTTGTGAACGCTGGTTGATGAAATTCCAAGTAAAAAAGAAAATACCGTTTTCGTGATTTAGACGCAGTATAAAAGGGTTATAGTATTTTTTATTAGTAGTAAGGCGGAAAACAAAGTTTTAATAAAAGTTTAATAAATTGTCTTAAAAATAATTTAAAATCAGAAAAATAAGTGTAGACGTGGAAAACAACATAGTTTCCTTGGCCAAACCAAGGCATTCATCAAGAAAAATTACTGAAATAGTGAAAGTGTTGCAAAAGTACAGAAAAGAAAAAAAATTAGTTACAGAAAAAGTAGAGAGGGTCGTCCAAAGCTTTTGCAAGATACTGGTGCTCTCTTGATGTATCGTTTAATGAAAAATGAGAAGGCTAAAACACCCCAAGGTTGCGGCAAGGAGAGTGAACAAGAGTATAAGTGAAGGGACTTCACGAGAAGCGCTTTAGAAGATTGAATTAGTATCAGGAATAAACAAGAAGAAGCCGGCAATATCCTGAAAAAATAGAATTAGTCGTTTAAAATTTTGTCAAGATCGCAAAGATTGGAAACGAATAATTCGGTCCAACGAAATTAAATTTAATAGATAACAATCTGGCGGAAAATATTATTGGTATCGACCATCAGCAAAAAAACTACTATTGGTTTTGTTTCCCCTAAAAATAAATTCGATACGAATTCAGTATAGATGTTACCTTAACGATTTAATCAGAAAATATACTATTATTTTTATTTATGTTTTATTGTATATAGCTATTATCATTCAGATACAACTACATATTTTTAATTTTCTATGTTATCCATGTATCGATGTATTTCCATTTACATCTGAAACAGACTTGCAAAATAAACATCATATGATGTGCAATGAATATTTTACACATCACCTTTACAACTCATCTGAAGACTGATAGAAATGAAATAAAAAATTTCTAAATATAACTGATAAACAAGAGATTAGGTGAGGATAAAAATACATACAGTGCAGAGAAGAAATCGAAGTACATTTATTTGTTATCTCGCTTTGACGTGTGTAAATGTTTCAATCTATTTCATTCTGTTATCAACGTTTGTATTGCTAGGGCACCGAGTTGGTCGTGTACCGGATCTTGCGTCAAATACCGAACAAAATTTCCTCAACCAAAAATGTAGTGCACCGGGTGGGTTGTGTACCGGGGTGGTCGTACTAAGGGTTCCACTGTAATAAATTTGTTGGATTTTTTTGTTTTCATTTCTTTTTGCTTAGAGTAAACACCGTCATACAGTTACTTTTATAGTATAATAAAAACGCAATTTTGAAGGATAATTTATGTGTTTTACTGTATGTATGTATTACGAAATAAAATATATTTTATTTTGAAATTATACTCGATCTTATTGAACATACTGGAAGATTAATTTTCTCTGCGCATTTATTTAATGTAAATCGGCGTGCCTTCATAATTACCTATTTATATTGGTTATTTGTGGTGTAATAATGAATTACGAATGTTACGGAGACGTAGAAACAAACGTTGGCAAATCCTAAAAACTAAATCGGACTTATAGCGGTGTTACCGGGTTTTTAAGCATTTTTGTTAAAAAAATGCTATATGGTTTTGGTTTGCCGTCTGTCCGTCTGTGTGCACGATAACTTGAGAACGGATGGAGATATCAACTTAATTTCTTCACTAAAACTTCAAGCAATTCATGGGAATGATCCCTATTGATTTGGACATTTTTGTGTTTAGGGTGTTCGGAGATATGTAGGGTTTTGTTAACCCCCCTCCTCAAAATTGATAGATTTTTTTAATTTTTTACTATTCTATTTTGATTTCATCGAGCATGTGAATGTGGAATAAAAATATAACTCGTCTAGATGTGGGTTTGTGTGGGTAGTGTAGTTATGGGGGTGGTAGGAGTGGTGGTATGGGAGGTGGAGGGGTGGGATGAGGCGTTTTGGGTTTGGTGTGAGAATTCGGGATTTGGTGGATGAGAGTTTGTGTGGGTGGTGTGTGTGTGCTTGGAAGTGGGTATGGAGATGATAAACGGTGATAATATGGGTGGTGCAGTATAGGATGGTGCGGGTGAGATGGGTTTTGGGGTTTTAATTGGATAGTGGGTGGGGGGTGGTAATAATGTTTAGATGTGGTGGTATGTGGTTGATTGGAGTCAGTTGAGATATGGTGGATTGGGGTCAGTTGGGCTGGGTGTAGATGGGGTTAGGTGGGTATGGGAGTGGGTGGTCGTAATATTAAAAATACGCCAATCACACGGCATAGAAGTTCTTTATAGGCTACAAAAATGCTTAAAGAGTTCGGCCCCGAACCTTTCCCGTCTTTTTATTATTATTAATGACTAATATCACTCACTATATTTTGTTATTAACAATTATTTTATTATTAATATAATCTTTCACTATGAAATATTATTTCTAATTGTTAGTTCACAAGATGGTTGTGGTGTGTGAACGATTGTTCGCAGCACTATTACTTTTTTTATTATGAGACGTGTGTCTCGTACATTATCAAAACCCGACTGATTCTTTATCGTCTCTTGTTTCTTTTCGTTTTCTGTAATTCTCGATATCTATCGACTATTGATAACTATCACGAATATAATTTGTAGGTGGCAAAATAGCTCAATTCAGCAAAACGAGCTATGCCTCGTAATTAAGCGGCGCCGTGTATAAATAGTTTTGCTACGAGGAGTGCGACGAAGTAAAAATGATTTTGAGCCGCTACAGACTCTGATTACTCTAACTATTTAAACAGATGTAATGATTTCAGTAGTTTGCCTGCTAAACTCTATAGGAATTATATCAGACTCGCGATTTACAAATTTGGCAAAAAAAATCCTGCGGATATCCTTCCACTCTGAAGTATAATGATAATTCTTCCAATGATCCTAAACAAATCATTTCGCTAACTTGTTCAGAGTGGCTTTTAAAATCAGCGATATCGAACCCGACTAAGATTACTTCATATACATGAATAACTGCGTTCAAACAGCCTTGACTTCCATTCAAGTCGAATATGATTCTGTGGTACAAAAGATTTCCAAACTAGATATGATTTTTCATCCGACCCTGATGCTCTATACATTTGGAAAGTTCCTTTATAGTTCGGAACCATAAGAACGGCTGCAAAGGAACTATTTGTAATTACAGACCGATTGTAAGATTGTCTTGTGTTCCTAAGCTGTTTGAAAGTATCGTTTATGATTCACTGTACTTTTATTGTAAACCGTTGTTTTCTCGCAATCAGCATGGTTTTTACATAAGCACAAATCTTACTGAATTTACCTCACCCATCGAATACCATCGAATACCAGTTTTCAGCAAAATCTGGAATGCCCCAAGGCAGCTGTTTGGGGCCAATTTTTTTTATTCCATCTATCAACGACGTTGAATGTTTTATTAAAACACATCCATATCTCGTCGGTGCACAAGAAGATTGGACACAATTCAAAAACCCGATTTTCCATGCGAGTGGCTTTAAATTTTCCTAATTTTCTGCGATAAGGATAACTCTCACAATTTTCAGCATTTTTAATTTTTTGTAGAAATAATAATTTTGTGTGATTAGGTCACCATCAGCACCACAATTTAAGATTAACCCCTTTAGAATTAAATAATCATTTATACATTCCAAGTCGTAAATCGCTACAACCAAATTACTATGCCCACACTCTTTATCATTTTTCTTTTCATCGCGTGACAAATTCTTTTCTACTAAATATCTATTATAGTTTTCTATTAGTGACTCCTTCTCCACTTCAGAAGCATTTGCAAGAGTTACACAGTCCTGGCAGTGGTCTTTATTTGGCTGATGGAAAGATATGTTTTGCTCAACTTGGATGTCAAACTTTTGGAAATCGTTCTACAACTTATGAAATATTTTTGATATGAGCGGAAATAGTGATATCAGTATATAAGATATTTTTCCCTTTACTGGTTTAGGAATCATAATTACTTCTGTCACCTTCCATAGTCGTGGAACATATTTCAGTCCGAAGGATGCATTAATTATATGAAGTAATTTATGCAAACCCTTCTCGAGAATGGCTTTCACATTTTTCCCAGTAATTAAGTCATAACCTGGACCTTTTTTGATACATAAATTATTATTGATTTCATTTTCAAGTTCGTTTTTTGATAGGTGGCATATGCATTTTGGTTCTTTTTAACCCTTCCGATCCTTTTCAAAGTGAGTACGTCGTCCTTTTGTTCAAAAAGACGTCGAAGCCGCTTATTTATGCTTTCGTTCTTTATTTCCTTTATTAGTTGTTTTAATTTGTTGTACTGGAAATTGAGGATATTTTTGTGTTGCGTTCTACGAGATTTCCGTTTCTCTCTAACTAGGTATCTGACCTCAAGAGGATAGTTATGTTGTGCTCAGGTGATAGTCCTTTACTATTTTCACTAATAGAAAGATTGACAAAAAATTTACAATAAAATCCAATTTATCATCTTGGGTTGTTTTCTCGGTTTTGACACAATATTGTATGAAGTTAGGTTTAATAACAATAATATTTTGGTAGGAATGAACACGCAAATAAAATAAATTGAGCTTGATGAGATCAGGTAATAACCGCCCTCATTTATATCTATATATGTAAATAAAACACGTCGCCTATATTTTTTTAAATATTGCTTTGTTTATTACTATTGTTCGAAAGACAATCCCATTTTTATAGTTTTTCTTACACTTAATACTTAATAAACACATTTTTATTAATCACTTGTTTTTTGTTTCGCAGAATATTTTGAATATTTTTCAAAAAGTTTAAAAAATCACTCGATCGATTTCGACTTGTTAGGTCATCATCAGGAGTATCTACTGATTTGTATTAGTAAAAATTTTGTTATGTAGTAGAAAAAAGCAAAATATAAATAAAAATAAAAGAAGAAGGGAAAAAATAAGCAATAAAAATTAATCTACGGGCCGCGCAGGTAGGCGATGAGTCATAGGTTGAGTAACAAAATGCAAGGTATATTATTGCGTACGTGAGAATAGAAAAGGGCGGGGTCTGTAATTGGTGAGAACCGGATTTCTCTCTGTTCGTTAAGGATATTTTGGTTAAGAAATATTGATTTTCGAATTTCGTAAGATTCTAAGGTATCTAAACGTTTACCTTCGGGTTGTATATGTAATATGTCTAAATTGTTCAAGCTAGCTGTATGATTTTCTGAAGTTAAATGGTTATGGAAAGTTGATTGATTGCAACCAGATAAATGTTCTTTAGCTCTAACTCTAAAATTGCGCCGTCTGACCAATATAGGAGAAACTACAATCATTGCAATTGATCCTATAGACACCAGATTTGGAAAAGCGATCAACTCTAGGTTTATTGTTAAAAATCATTTTCTTTATTGTGTTATTATTATAAAAAGCAAAACTAATATTGGTATAATTGGACACGATGTTGCTAATCCGTTGGCTCATTTTTCCTATATACTCTAAGCGACCCCAATTTTCCCGCGTTGGACTATCCGGTGGATAAATACCCGTTAGAGTTTTAGCTTCTTATTTACAGCAAATTCTTTCGAAACAAAATTTTGATCTTAGATCAAAAAAATGACTGGCAATGCGATGTATTTCAATGACATTTCGATCAAATTTATTGTATTGTCAATCATTTTTTTGATCTAAGATCAAAATTTTGTTTCGAAAGAATTTGCTATTAATAACTTTAATATAGTCCTAGTTGCATATCCGTTATTCGTTGCTATTTGAAGAATTATGTTAAGCTCAGTGTTATAATTTGAATTTGACAGAGGGATGTTTATTAGTCTATCTATGAGTGAGTGGAAAGCTGACATTTTAATATTATGGGGATGGTTTGAAGAACTAGGGATAACAGCGTCTGTATACGTGGGTTTCCGATAAATTTTGAAATCTAAAGTAGAATTAATCCTGGTTATTGTTATATCTAGAAAATTAATACATTTATTTTCTTCTTTTTCTAACGTAAAATCAATGGTGGGATATTGAGAATTTAACCAAGTAACGAAAGAGTCTAACAGTCTATCAGTTCCATTCCATAGACATAATATGTCATCAACATATCTATACCAAAAGATTATATGACGATATGATCATTTGTTCGAAGAAATTCATGAAAATTTCAGCCAGCAAAGGTGACAGAGGGGAGTCGACGTCTTGAATTTTGTTAATCAATTCTACCGAGTTCTTAACCGAGTTAGCCGAAAAGAAATTAGTATGACAATTGAAAAAATTTATGAAACCCTTACATAGCTTGTAGGCAGAAGCATTGCAACACGCTACTATTAGTCTAATCGGAATGCCTTCCTTATGGATTTTTGGTAAACCATAAAGGATCGGGGCAGATGGATTCATGACAGAGTACTTCCAACCAGTGGCACTATTCTGGTTTTCCCTGGGAATAGGGAATTGGGAAAAATATTTTCATAGCATTTTTGTCTAAATTGTGTTTTTCTGGCCTACTGAGAAAATAAGTTTGGTACAAAAAATTTCAAAACAAAGTGTATTGGGAAACTTTTGTTCCACAAAATTTTTATAGGGAAAAATATTTTCCCATTTAACTTTGTTTCGAAAATATTTACACCAAACTTGTTTCCTCAGTAGGCCAGAAAAATACAATTTAGACAAAAATACTATGAAAATATTTTTCCCAATTCCCTATTCCCAGGGAAAACCAGAATAGTGCCACAGTTCCATCAAATAACTTTTGGCATTGATTGATACACTTACTAACCGAAGTCTTAAAAGACTTAGTTGGATCTCTGCCCGGCTCTATTGCTTTACTTTCTGTAATAAAATCAGAATTTTTATTGCAGTAGTCGACTTTTGTGAGCACGGTAATTGTATTGCCTTTATCCGCTTTACACGCTATAAGGTCATGGTCACGTAGTTTTTTCTTTATCGGACCAATCACTTTGAGGTTAGTACTAGAAGCAGCAGAAGAAAAAGAGATTATCTAAGAAGAAAAGTTATCAATACCTTTCTTTATTTGTATCGCACACACTGATTTTATTTGGGTTATCTGGCCAGATAAGGCTGTTTCGGCATCTACAGCCAGATTTTCGAATGATCGAAGGTCGATTTTGTTTGGCGTAGGGGTAAAATTCACTCCGTTGCTAAGCATTTGCACCTCTGTATCACGGAAAACGACTGAGGACAAGTTCTTAAAACGTGGATGAAATTGGAAATCAGACGAACCACTATTACCTCTACGGTTAAATGGATAAGCCTTATCTTGCAACACATCCAGTTTAGGTTTTTGTTTCACATATTGAATATGTGAACACAAAAACAAAATTTTTACTAATACAAATCATACAAGTGATTAATAAAAATGTGTTTATTAAGTATAAGTGTGTTTCGCCAAGTGCCTACGGCAAATAGCGTAAAAAGTGTTTTTTTTACATTTTTAAAAATTTAATGCACAATGACATACTCACATACTTTGTTTATTTAAAATAACAAACAATTGTGAAAAACGTCACTCCGGTGCATTTATTAATTAATTTTCAAACAAAAAATTGAATGGTCACCTACTCAGTGAACATTATGTGCTGCTGCTTAATCTTCCATTAATTTTTTTTACTTTTTTCACACCGGTTATACAATCCTAATCCGTATGCTACTATACATACACTTTATACCATTCCTTTTGACACAATCATAAACCAAACAAAAATTACATTGTGCCTTTTTCATTAAGTCAAAAATCAACTATAATTGTTTTCGTTTTCAAAAATACAAAAATCTGAACCAGAACTTCAACCAGATTCACGTAACCATGTAAAGCAATTTTGTTGCTTTATTCCAGTGTACTCAGTTTGTATGTGAATAATTTGTAATTCTTCCGAAGCACAGCGCAAACTTTACACATTTTGCTTTTGTTTTGTTATTTTTGGAAAAATGTTCACAGTGGAAAAACGTAAAGAATGGAAAATTAAAAAAAATCAGTGGAAAATATACAACATAAAAAAAGAAAGTGTTTCAGTTTCTTTGTTTATATTTTTTTATGGATGATGACAATTTATGAAGGTATGTCGCTTTTTCCAATATACAAAAAGCACAAAGTAAAAACTTTTTACCCTTTCATTTATATTATTATTATATTTTTCGACAAAAAAATGTTTGATGGAGGTAAATACACAAATTGTATATTTATGTATATATATGTCGAGTATTAGCAACAAAAAACGTAAAAATTTAAAAATTATGTATACAGAAAATATTAAAAATATATTTAAGAGCTTCAACGGATACCTAGCTTTAGGCATTTGATTTTTTTTATATATATGTAATTTCAAAATAATGTAAAAATATATTCTGGATATTTATCAGTACTCTTAGTAGGTACGAGTACCTTTATATATATGTTCCGGAAATGATTTTATACTTAAATTTTTAAATCTTAACACCACTCCACGTAAGGTATCAAAATACACACGTTAGTCGTACACATACAGAAATTTCTTGAATAAAAATCTTGATACGCGCCTCAAATAAAGTGAACAAAAAAAATTGGATTAATCAAAATTTACGACTTGTAATCAAAATGGGTATAAATAGTAAAACAAAATGCTAAGGCTTAGTTAGTATTATAAACCATTCTACCAAATACAAACAATGTAAGGCTCTTTGAGAATCAACGCCATAAAAAATTGCGTGTAAATTGAATATGAATATAATCATATATTTTACGTATATTATGTGTCACTTTCTACTTTTACTTTACCACCTTTATACGATACAAATAGCACACAACCGACGTAGTTTGTATGTATAATATGTAGAGCATACATAAAAAACCAACCGTATGTACCTACAAACATTTTTAATGAAAGCTTATAAAAGCACAAGCGTACTTTACAACAAAAATAAAATTACATTACAAGCATATGGGCATTGTTATAATATTCTTTTACATGGGCATGATTAAATCATATGCCCCTCAAACTGTTATCTAATTAATATTTTTTGTCAAATAAATTTTGCTCAGTATGAACATACTACATATTTTCGACTCTGTCCCCAATCAACAATATTCCAGCGAAAAATAACATGGTACATGTGCAGGTGTATGTTTTCTGTAGAACCCACACTGGTTTTTTGTTGGCTTTGATCGTCATTTTATTGTGCTAATTTTTCTGTATTAGTTTTATAATCGGAACCGCAACTTTGGAGGAAAAATTTGCTTCCAAATTTTAAGAAATTTTTGATGACGTTTTCTGAAAGTTCTAAAAGTGTATATAGGATGTCCAAATAAAGAGAAACCTGCCAGTTGAGCAAGTTACAAGAAAATGCATAAATCACGTGATGACAAAGTGCTGTGTATCGTCTGAAATCAAACACTAAACACGATGAATAGTCAAAATTTAAGTATTGTAACAGCAACCTACCTATTTCCCATCTCAGCAGGGCACTAAAATAGTAGAAGCAGAGATATGTGAACGATGTTATGTATGCCCAATATCTGTGCAAATTCGAAACGACCCTCAGCTCTTTATTGGGTCAACACCAAAAGGTAATGATAACTGGTCAATAGTCAACGGAGCCATGTTGGGCTCGAGAGTTGAGTGGTATGTAAGAGAAAGTTAAACATATACTCGCAATAGAGTCATCTCGCTTGAGTTATCAAACTCGCCAAAGAATAATCTGATTGCAAGTAGCATAACTGTGAGATATGTCATTAAGCTAGCTGACTGGCGTCTATTTGCTCAACTGGGATGCTGACACTTTTGCCTCTGGGGACAGAGTAGACACACTTCCAGAAATTAATTCGATCGATGAAATTGGTACTCATGTGGGGCTAATCTCAGATAGGAAAGCAATAAGTACTTCCGTGAAGAATTTAAAGCGGACCAAAATAGTTTCAAACGGTATGTCACGGAACATGGTAATAAACACCTATGGGGTCTTGTATGCATTTTTCCTGCTGGAAAATAAAGACTTTTATCTCATCCTGAAATAAATACAGCAAAATTCGAATCGCACGAAAAAAGTGAAAAAACCATTGAAATACCATGATTAAATTCTAGGTTACGAAACCTTTTTAAAATAATTATATTTAATATTTGGTGAAAAATTCGTGAAATCAAAAATTTTTGGAAGTCATGTTTTAATTTTGTGATATTTATGTTTTGAATGTGTAGTACTGGGTTAAAAAAATATTGTAGAATTTTTTTTTGTTGTTGTACATAAGATACAGTAGGTCCAAAATTTAAGAATTTCTTGAAAATGGTGATGCATTTATACAAATATAAAAAAAAGTATTTATCTGAAAAATATAAAATAGGGCTCATTTTAAAGGTAAAAGAATAAGGATTAAGAAAAAATTTCAAAAATACATACATATCATCTTTAAGTTTTTCATTTTCAAAATGGCCACCAAACTGGTTTTTCTCATTTTTCTGAAAAACTTATTTTTTTAAATTTTTTTTATTCGCCATTTAATTCTATAGAACATACCAAAAAAAATTTTGGCTGGGGTGATATTTTTTTGTTTTTTTGCAAAACACGTTTTATCATATCATGACCATTTCTCCATATAAAAATTTTAACTTTTATTTTATTTTCACTCCAACATACCATTTTCTTGCAAAATACAACTAAATAAGACCACCAACTCTTTATATATAGATAAATTTAAATTTAAAATAAAATTTATTGGTAAACATTTTTTTTATTAAAAATTAATGTAGTAATTAATTACATTTTAAATCTAATATAATCTTCACTATTTGAATATTTCTTAAAATTAATGTAACCTTCTCCTGAAGGAATAACTGCATGGAAATCGCGAGTTCCTTTTACAGTTATCAATTTTTTGAATCTACTGGCTCTCAGAACAAAACTCATAATCCACACCGCAGTCTTTAAAGTTTTAGCCTATTTGAATAATTCTGCTGCATTCGTATTGATACCGTCAAATTCATCAGTGAGACTGGCTCTGGACGCCATTCTTTTAATAGTACCTCCTACTCCATTGCATAGCCCTAGTGGCATGAAAATGCCATTCACAATCGACTCCGAAATCCTCTTTGTGTTTCATTATATTCATAAATTTGTTTTTGTTTTTATAATGTGTTACAGCACCATCAGTAATATAATAAATTTTGGTTAAACTCGTCATTTTAGTTTTCAAGAAATGGATCATTTTTTCGATAAACAGATGAACTGCCGCAGTGACATGACTCTTTAGTCAGATTTAAGACCTCAACCAGTCAGACTTAAGAGCTTAAGTTACACGCCGATTGCAATACTTGGCACTTCGGTTAGTGCTACAATCACCCAAATTGTATAGGCTTCTTGTCTCAAATAAACAACTGACCTCTAAAATTTTGGTGGTCGTACCGCTCTCCTAAGTGGTCCAAAACGGAGCACAGCTTAAGCTCTTAAGTTTGACTGGTTGAGGTTTAAGACAACCCGATATAACAATGAAGCTGTAGTGCAGCAATTTCAAATCTACGACTTTTTTTGACTCGTTTAGCCCTCGTAGCATTCTTTGAATGTACTCATCATTAGACGTTTCTGAACTGTAACTTTTTCAATAGTTAAGCAATCGTTTTTTCCAGGCATTATCCGATTGACTTCATCATCGTTGTAATAATCTATCACTGATTGCTTTAGATCATCGCTTATTCGTTTCCCAGTTTTAGGTACAGGAGGACCAAGTGGGCCGTTCGTTTTCTGAATATATTTAGCTTTATGCACCAAATATTGTGTTGTGTTGAACTCCTGTTGATTTTGTTGTATGGTTAGTGACCTCGGTAGTGTAGTCAGCAGCTGTAGCTTATCACAATTTTTCTCCAATTGTTTGAATTTACTTTTCAGTTGATCCATGAATTCGCCATTAGCCTTTATTGCGTTGTCCATTGATTGATTCACAAGAGGCTCGATTCCAGGGACCAAAGAAGATGATGTTGATGGTACTATTGCAGCTGAATTGGTTATTTTTATTGTTGATGCTGTTGCCTAGCTCCTAGTTTACTGGCATATATGGGCGACATTCCAATATCTGGTGAAATCTCATTGATTTTTTGAAGAACGCTCGCTTTTTGTATTTGGTGTTCATCACTATCACTTCTAATGGAATTTATTTCAGATTCTACTGCAGTTGATGGCGAAGAGGGTATGTATCTGTTTCAATTTTTCGACGTTTAAAAGAAATGTTCACATAACAAGTTGTACAAATGAATACATTTTCATTTCTTTCAATCGAAACACTTCAATCGAGCCAACAAACGGCTTACAACCCTTTTTATTTTCACTCATTATTTAATTCAAGTAATACAAATGCACTATATGATAAACTTAAATTTGAATTTTGTTTAAGTCAATGTTACTTACTTTTACACTTTAAAATTTGAACTATGTACCTAGATATTGAAAAATGTATACCTGAAAAATGTACCTGAAAAACTCCTTTTAAAAGGAGGGCCAAAACATTTTGTGTAGTAAATATACCCGGCTGAGCATTAAAAATAATTAGTTTTATTATTCATTAGAAGTAATTTTTACCTTTATTTTGAAAAATTGAAGCAACAGTTAAAAGCGAAATATTATTTTAGGTATAGATTAAGAACGGAATAGGCGTACCGATAATTTTATATGGAGAAATAGAATAGGTCATGATATTAAAACGTGTTTTGCAAGAAAACAAAAAATATTACCCCACCCAAGTTTTTTTTTGTATGTTTTATAGAATTAAATGGAGAACAAAAAAAAATAAGTTTTTCAGAAAATTGAGAAAAACCAGTTTGGTGGCCATTTTGAAAATGAAAAACTTAACGATGATAAATACTATTTTTGTAATGTCTTCTTAATCCTTATTCTTTTACCTTTAAAATGAGTCCTATTTTATATTTTTCGGTTAAATACTTTTCTTTATATTTTTATAAATGCATCACCATTTTCAACAAATTTCGAAATTTTTGACCGACTGTATCTTATGTAACAACAACAAAAAATCGAGTTCCGCAATATTTTTGGCAACTAAGGAAACCACATTAGATTTTACAAATGGCGCAACCCGTATCAGCAAATTGAGATTGGCTATTTAGTCATCCTCAGGGAACCCAAACCTACCTCCGTCAAAATGTCTGAGATACATCCGTGCCGTGAACCTACAATTTAATCCGAGTAGTGCCGATCAAGCTTCTAAATGATTATGCTTCCTTCTTAACCTTGACTCTCGGGAATTAACGGCGGGGTATGTTCAAGGGAACTTGAACAATAAAATCCAAACATCAAACAGAACTTGTATGGATGTACTCAATTTTTCAACGTACTCAACTTTTCGACGTTTGATGATCAATTAGTACATTACACACACTTAAATTTGCAAACCCAATAAAATAAAAAAATAAAAATTTGGATTTTTTTTTGTAACTTTTGTAAAAGTTGTAACTTTTTCCAGAAGAAGGGCAAATAAATATCAAATATAAATTTTAGAATATTTGTTAGTGGTAGGTAATTTTTGGACAAAATTTTATTCTTAACACATTGAAGATGGTATGTAGTCAGCGTATAGTCTGAACTCTCGCATATTTTGTTGAAATTATATAAATAAAAAGTGATAATTTTTTTATACACTGAATTGAATATAACGGTTCTTTATTATTATTTACTTATAATTGCAGTTTTTTATACGATGTTGCTTGAAATTCCAAATGACGTGAATCCACGTCTTTCGTCTCCTACGGTTGAAAAATAAAAGACGTGAATTCACGTCATCCGTCTTCAATGTGTTAATGGCATTTAGACAATGTTTTGCAACTTTGATAGTCGTAGAAAACAAATAGGCCATTTACCCACGATATCTGTACCACAAAAAGTAGAAAAATGCACCCCCCCCATTTTTAACCCAAGGGTACTTGTGTACACAAACCCAGTTTTTTGCAGTTTGGTCTTTACAACCTGATGAGTAGACCAACGTTCTTTCAGTACGAAACCAAGAAACCAAGCTGAAAGAAGAGGCCTAAGGAAATTCTCATTTTTGTTAGGGTTTTTGTTGGGTTGTTTGTGTATCTTTGTGCAGGGCGAGGAGGGGGAGGGGGGCGAGTGCATTATCTACTTTTTGTGGTAGAGATATTGTGAGTAAATGGCCTCTTTGTTTGGACGACTAGAAAAATCATCAGCTTACAGAAAAATGAAAACAAATAAACTAAAATAAGTGCGATTGTGCTGCAAAACCTCCTTCATTTTTAAACTAAATAAACTTTTCAGTGGCACTATTCTGGTTATTCCCCGGGAATAGGGAACTGGGGAAAGAATTTACATATAAATTATATTTAAATAATTTTTTTCTGGCATACTGAGGTAAAAAGTTAGTGGCAATTTTTTTGAAAACAAAATAAAATTGGGAATAACTTTCCCTGATAATTTCGCTATGGAAAAAATATTCCCAATTTACTATTATTTACATCAAACTTTTTTCTCAGTAGGCCAGAAAAAACTGATTTATAGATAAAAGGTATGTAAAATCTTTCCCCAGTTCCCTATTTCCGGGGAATTACTAGAATAGTGCCACAGATGGGCTAATTAATTGAAAACTAAAACAAACAAATATAATAAAATATTAGTACTTCATTAGAAAATAAAGAAACGTTACTATGTTCAATTTTTTCATTCATTGATCTGCATATTAACGTCTTATTAAAATCCAAACCAATAATTTATGAATACTTTCTGGGAGTACGTATTTTATTTTGTTCCAATTGTTGTATAACATTTTTACCTATACAGCATTATAGTAAAATTTTAAAAATCACTTGTATAATAATTGGTTTCCTGCAAATATAAAAAAATGCTCCATTAATAAATTAAAAACCGCGGGGAGATTTTTTACCTGGTTTGCAATTTGAAGGCTGTTACATAAATTTAAATCTTTAAAATGAACTATGAAGGTGCAAAACGAATTAAGCTTTAGCTCCAGCAAGGTTTGGGGGTATCGAGGTCCTTATCCAAATCCAAAGATACAGTTGTTTTAGGTTATACATTTAGCCAGGTGTCTAAAGATAACTTTTTAGGACACACCAAAAATAAAATTAGATAAAATCATTTTCGATAACACTTAATATATTAGTTGTTAGTGATATTTTTTATTGTTCTTTTAACTATAAATTTCGATTTATTTGTTTTTTAATTTATTTTTTTTGTACACAACCATTTTCGTTTTCGATTATTATTATGCCAAGTATTTTAGTGTTTTTGTGCTTTATTCCAATTCATTTATTTTATTGTATTGTTATTTTGTTCAAATACTTATTTCGATTGTTTATTAGATAGCACATACGAAAAAAAAAATGGAAATCATAATACAATATTAGTAATAACATAGAAGACGATGAAAAACAAAAAAAAAATGGGAAAAACATATTTTCATTTATTGTGTGTTACATATTTTTGTTTTATGGAAAAAATAAATAAAATTATTTTTTTTATTCTATCAAATAGCATATATTTACCATTGTTTATTTGTTTTAACAAAAATAACGAGTAATAAAAATACCAAGATAAACTTCACTATCCGAAATTGTTTCTCGATTATGATAATTTTCCATATTATAATCTGTTTGGTTTTTCGTTTAGTCTTTAGTGTATGTTGTTCTTTTCGCTAAATAATTGCTTTACGATGTTTGAATTTGATGTAATGTTTGAACATGGCAAATAAGCATTTTGGATCGTCTTGCGGACTAGACACGTTCACAATTCGATTATTTGTATTATAAAGTGCTGTTATAATTGGAAATTAGTTTTTAGTTAAATCCCAATTGAGATTTAACGTATGTTACGACCTGGCAAATATAGAGTCCTTTTTGGATGTAGTTTCTACTATCAAAACATATACATTTATTCTGTGTTTGATAAGGCATAACGACTTATACAAATTATGAAAGAAAATTTTTACAAATAGGGGATGAGCAGGGGGGGGGGTATAAATTTGAGTTTCTTTCTGGCAATTGGATTTAACAGAGAAGTATTACGCACCATCTAATTATTTTTAATATTTTTATATACAGGGTGTTTGGCGCGTAAACCGGCAAGATTTTTTAGCAGATTGGGAGGAGGGAAGGGAGGGGGTGTCAGTTGGTAGCTTTCACCCCATGGAGTTGTGGTCCTAAGTTCCACGGTAAATGAGATATGATATTCCTTTTCTTTCTAATTACCCAAAATCTCGGATTACTCGTAACTTCTTTGTTTGTAACCGTAAATACATGAAATAACTTTTATTGTATTCCGCAATGTGATTTTAAATTAATCAATATTTCAGTTGGTACAAATTGACTTATGCACTTAAAAAGGAAAAATTAGAATTCTAAAAATGAAATTATAAAAAATGTTGAAAACTCTGATAAATGTCCCTTTCTAAATTCATGTAAAAAACTAAGGATTATTTTGAAATTAGTTTGGATTTTCTTTAGTTTATGCCCTATCCAACGGTATGCTACATGTCATAGAAATCATTCATTTTGTGGTCAAAATAAGAGATACTATTCTTCGGGGGTCAAGGTTAAAAGAATACCAAGTGTTATTGATAAATTTTTAATCAACTTCAATTATTAGATTTTGTTCAAAAGATAGATTTTGTTCAAAAGATAGATTTTGTTTGTTTCACCTCCTTCACTCCGCATGCATGCACGACATCTTTTTCTTATCTCCACCGTTGTTGTGCAAAGCTGTGCAAAGCTGCATTTCATTTTTTCAAATGCGGCGCTTATCCTTTCAATTAAAATGTCTCTTGTGAGTACCTCTGTTTCGTACACTAATTCCTTAGCATGTCTCCAGACGTAGAAATACAGCGGTGTAAGGTCTGGGGACCGTGCGGGTAAAGTGTGAATCGGAACACATCTACCAATCTATGAGTTTGGGAATGAATCATCCAAGTATTATCTTACTATTTTGAAAAAAAATTGCCACATTTTCTAAAACTGGTAAAATCAGCTCAGGTAGCTCATTTTGAACAAGTTCGAGTTAAATAGACAGAAAATATGGGCCGATATCGTTTCCAACAATAACACCAGCCAACGCATTACACTGAATTTACTTTGGAAAGAATCCCTTCTTGTGAGGATTTGGTGTTTTTTTTTCTGGTCCAATGGTGCAGATTGTGTAAATCAACAATTCCCCCACAAAATTCTCCGTCCACAAAATTCTTTTCAAAAGTTATCATCCTCAGCTCGTAAGACTTGGCAGAGAACCAGAGCTCTTTGAAGACCAAACAATCCCAAACAACTTGTGCAACAAACTTATGTAAATTACTTATGAAGGAGATTAAGAGTGAGTCAGTTGCAAGCTTAATAAGTAATATGACAGGTAAACCTGACACAGACTATTCCCTGTGAAAAGCCACCAAAGGTTTAAAAAGGTCTTAAATGCAAGTGCCACCCACTAGAATGGTTGATGGAACCTGGGCTCGCACCGAAAAGCAAAAAGCTGATCTGTTTTCCGCACACCTAGAAAATACCTTCAAACCACCTACTGGACAAGCGGATAATGAATATCTAACACCTATAAGCAATGTAGATGAGGCATCTGTGCTACCAGTTACT
>OW052220.1:122771636-122814136 GCA_932526605.1 Nephrotoma flavescens | reverse complement strand
GTACTGCGTCAGTCCGTAGAAAAACGTGCGAGCAAGTCAGCAAATCTTTACTAACAAAAATTTTGTCCGTAGTATGTCAAGAAGCCGGTACAGGTCGAATTTCGTCAAAGTGTCGTCTTAAATTAGTAATAAAGTCTGATTGTGAAATTTGATCGTTCGTCGTATCTAAAAATATTCCAGGAATTCGAGTTGTATATCCATAAATCAGTTCAGCTGGAGTAGCTTTTAATTCGTCACTGTACGTTGTCGGACTACGTAAGATTGCAGGAAGAACACTAGTCCAATCAGCTCGATTATAGCACATAATGGCAGATTTGATGACCCGATGCCGTCTCTCGATCATGCCGTTACATTTAGGATTGTAACTAGTTGTTCTTCTGCGCTCAAAACCAAGTAAGTTAACCAGTTCGTGAAAAAGTTGTGATTCGAATTGCATGCCTTGGTCCGTGACAATGGACTCTGGCACACCAAAGCGAGCTATCCACTGTGAGTAGACAGCGAAAGCAACGGTTGCAGCAGTTATATCCGGAACTGGAACCGCCTCAGACCAGCGAGTGTATCTATCAATCAATGTTACGCAATACCGCTGATTATCAGAAACTGGCAAAGGACCGATGATGTCGAGATGAATTATAGAAAAGCGTTGAGAAGTTAATTTATAGTTACCAATCGGAGATTTTGTATTTCGTCAGATTTTAGCCTTTTGGCAAGCTACGCAACTTTGCGCCATTTTCTGAACGTCTGTTTTAATCGATGACCAGATGACATTCTGAGTCAAAAGTTTTACGGAAGCTTTGACGCCAGGATGAGAAAGAGTATGAAATGCCTCAAAAACTTGTTTTCTGTAACTTAAGGGAATGAATGGCCTAGGTGTAGTTGTAGAAGTATCGCAATAGATGAATTTGTTTGAATTATATGAAACGGAGAATTTCTCGAATTTGAGAACTGAATTACTCCTTAAAATTTCTTGAAGCTCTTCATCATTAGTCTGAGCATCTGCGATGATAGCATAATCAATACTTTCAGGAATAGAAATTTGATTAATGCGTGAAAGAGTATCTGCAACAACGTTATTCAGTCCAGAGATGTGCTGGATATCGGTTGTGAATTAACCGATGAAATCTAGGTGTCGAAATTGACGAGGAGATGCTTTTTCCGGGTTCTGATTAAAAGCGTAGACAAGTGGCTTATGATCGGTATAAAGCGTAAAAGTACGACCTTCGAGAAGAGACCGAAAGTGTTTTATTATAAGCACTGTATATTTTTTTCCTTTCATTGAGACGCACTGAAAAGAAACCGAGTGGTTGCCAAGAATGTATCCAATTCTTGGCAACCACTCGGTTTCTTTTCAGTGAACACTGCTGAACTACCGCTCCGATCGCAGTATCGGAAGCGTCAACCATGATGGCCAGAGGTGCTGATGTTGATGGATGAATAAGCAAAGTCGCGTTCGTAAGTTTAATTTTGCAATTATCGAACGCTTCGATAGCCGCCGTTGACCATTGAATTGGAACTCGACTGTTTTTGGTATAACCTTTTAGGTAATCGTTCAACAATTCCTGGTCAGCAGCGGCACCTGGAATGAAGCGTCGATAAAAGTTTATCATACCTAAAAAGCGTTTCAGTTGTTTAACAGCCTGTGGTCGTTCGAAATTTTAGATGACTTGAACCCGTTCATGCGACGGTAATACACCTTGTCCAGTTACTAAATGGCCTAAAATGATAATTTAGATCTTTGAATGAGCACGTCGTCCAAATACACAAAACAGAAGTCAAGTCCGCGTAATACTGTATGCATAAGACGTTGGAACGACTGTGCTGCATTCCTAAGGCCGAAAGATATTCTACAAAATTCGAATAGTCCGAAATAGGTGTCGAAATTGCTGTTTTTGGAATGTCGGTCGGTTCAATAGGAATTTGATGGTAGGCTTGGACAAGGTCTATTGTTGTGAATATAGTGCAGCCCTCGAGTCGTTGTGTTAAGTCCTGGAGATGTGGGATTGGGTGTCTGTGCTATCCTCGTGACTTTGTTTAGTGCCCGAAAGTCTCCACATGGTCTACACGTTCCATTCTTTTTGGTACTACGTGCAACGGGCTGGACCAAGGACTGCTACTAGGTCTGCAAATCCCGATTTTCATCATATTTTCGAATTCTGTCCTCGCGATGATGAGTTTGCATGCAATCGGTGATCCGTCCGTCTCAATTTTGTGAGTTACGTTATGTTTAGTATCGTCGATATTAATATTTTCGTGAATTACCGTACTGAATTTTGATATTACTTTGAAAACTCCTGGGTCTATTGCTGACTTGTCGATCCTAGATACCGTAGAACCATTGTAGGTAGAAGGTTTACCCTTCGAATACAGGGAGGTTAACGGGCCAATGAGCCTCTGTCCCTGTATATCCACCAGTAAACCAGTTTTATTTAAGAAATCCGTGCCGATTATAGGCATCGACACGTCAGTAACAATAAACTCTCAGGAGAATTTGCGGCGCAGTCCAATGCCTATTTTTAAAATTTTTGTCCCGTACGCGTTTACCAAGAAATCGTTGCAAACAACCTAAATGATGGGTCAGGTCAACCTTTGGGTTCCTGACAAAACGAGCGGGTAATACTGAGACGTCTGCACCTGTATCAATTAAGAAATGAGTTTGATAAAATAGTTCAAAAATTAAAAGGCGGCTGGTTTTTGTTACGTCATTACACACCGCCAATTGTGAATGACCACTTAGTTTTTTGTAACATTGTTACCGGAAGTATTATTAGACACAAATCTGCAAAGTGGCTTACATTTGTAAGCCTTTGTTCCGAAATAATAGTGATAAAAACAGATAAAGTTATTTTCGATCGAAGGTTCACCATAATTTGGATCATAATTTGTTCTAAATCTTGGTGAATTTTGTCGCGATTTATTGCGACTTCTTGAATTTGATTTTGAACGAGATCTGAAATTTTAGTTAATAATTTCCGATACTTCCAATAACAATGTTGTTTTAAAATTCGAAAGTTGTTAATCTAAAGACAACGACGAATTTGGAAGAGCCGAACAAGGTGCAGATGTCTCGAGACTATTCACTTGAGACTGTGTCATAGTCCCCTGGCAGAGAGACATCATTTTCAAACGGTGTGAGCACCATTTGAACGGACTGGGGCAACCTCTTCATCCAGAATTGGCGAAGTGTTGTTTCATTAAAGTTGTTCCTAGCGTTCAATTTCATGGCGCTCAACAACTGTGATGGCTTTCTGTCTAAAAGTGCTAAGCCATGCATCAGTTTGTTCAGTTTCGCCTTTTCCGACTCGCCGAGAACCCGGGTCACTTCAGCCTTGAATACTGTATAAGGTTCATTACCTTTTGGGCTGGTGATCAAACATGCGAAAGTGTCGTGGAGCCGTGAATCCAAAGCTGCAACCGCATGAGCATACCGCGTGGCCTCAGTTCTTATATCCGCCACCGTGAACTGTTGCTCGAGTATTTCGAACCAAACCTCTGGGTTTTGTAAATGTAGTGGTTGTGGAGATTTGAATGCCACTCGAGCAACCGTTCCGGTGTAAGAAGGAAACGAAACGTGAGATTGAGATGTCTCTGGCATAGGAATTGTACTATTCCGCCCTACCTGCGCAACGGTTTTAGCGACAGCATCGTTGATGAGTCCAGTTCAACGAAATGGATGACGTTGGAATGGAAAACGTTGATTCCTTAGAACCGCTGCTAAATGCTGCCGCTTCATCCGTTGATTCCGCAGAGTAAGCAGCCCCACCGAAAAAGTAAAGAACACAAAAGAAAAAGGACCGAAAAAATAAACAACACCGAAACAAAACATATTTTAATAAGTTTAAGAATAAAAAACGAAATTTGAATTTAAAATAAAAATTTATTGAACCAAGCACGAAAAATAATTAATTGGGTACTTACAGTTTTAATAATATTGCCAAAATCGCTCGATGCAGAGACACGTTACAATTTGGAGTTACCTCGGTCTCTGGGTAGCAGTGATGTGTTTAAAACTTGGCTGCCGTAACTGTATACCCAACAGAAATTTTGTTGGTTCACTGAACGGCTGCTTTACGACTCACTGAACGGCTGCTTTACTGCGATATAACGGGGATTAAATTCAAATGTTGTCTCGGTTCTAGTGTTAAATTTACCAGATGTGGTGAAAGGCGACGTACTTAAAGCTGATTGTGTAAGTGGCTGTAATTTATGTGGCCACAATCACGTCGGATGGTTACCAGTTTTAGTGATTATGTATTTCGAGTACTTGCAATTATACTTCAACAATATATATTTTAATACAACTATTAATATTACTTTTTGATCCACACTTCTTAAACATTTTTTTAATCTTTTATTTTATAATAAATTTAAACAAAATATTAAATCTATTTTTTATTCTTTCTTCAAGTTTTTTATATCATAATCTTTTTTATTCACAATTTTATTTATATATATTTTTGTTTTTTTTTGGCTTGCTCCTATTTTAAAGTACATACAAAAAAACCTCTTAAAAGGTTTTTCTGTACCCAACTAACCAGTTATGGTGCTTGACAATTTAGAAAATTTATTTATAAATTATTAAATGATTTGGTTGGGAAAGGTGTGAAGGACGCCACAGGTGCGATCCAGTAGGTCCCGCAACTCCTTGTTGCTATGCTGTGGCAGTCACAGAACATGACTTCTTGCAAATTTTTGTATTTCATCGCTGACGTATTCCACGTTTAAGTCCCAGGAGCATTCACAATGCTACGTAGTACTTTGTTTTAAATTGTTTGAACGATCTTCACTGTAGTTTTCCTTGCGCAGCCCCAAAGCTGAATACCATACGTCCAGATAGGTTTTATAATTTTTATATAAACAGCAGTTTGTAAGCAGTTCGGTAATAATTATCTTTGGTATTACTTTGGCGAATATCCACCTTTGGTGCACTTTTATCACTGAGTTTATATATGTTTTTTAAGAATAAAACATTTACTTGCTTAAGGTGAATTATCACTGTATTATCACTTTATTTAAAGGAATATAGTTTCGGGAACACACGCCCTTTGACAACTTTTTGACAACCTAATAAAATATTCAACTTATTAGAATATTTTAATAAGTTGACAAAGAGCATATATTCCCAAAACTATAGTCCTGTAAATAAAGTTTATTATCACTTTAAGAAAGTAAACATTTTATTCTTAAAAAACAAATATATTATCTTTGGCTTTCTTGTCAAGTAATTTTTAGGCATTTTGAATTTTCTAATTCAATTCAACTTTTTAAAAATTTGGATTTTTTTTAATGTTAATGTCTGTACGTAATAATAATAATAAATCTCAACGACCTTACCTTTCTTTGGCCGCACGCGGCTGGTCACCACTATTATTATTATTTTTTAATAATCACAATGATTTTGAACGAGCATATCAACCTGTTGAACTAGAAATAAAAAAATAAAAACCAAACAAAAAATCACATTAAAAATTAAGAAGAAAAAAAATGTATGTAATTTTGATATTCTAAAAAGAGTGACTCGATCTATAGATTAGAATAAATACCGTGACGCGATCAAAGAAAGGGAGCCTGGAGTTAGTACATAGAGTTTCAAATAACGTTGAGAAACATAAAGAAGTTAACATAAAAAATGCAAATAAAACCAATATAGTTGAAACAAATATTAAACAATTCTTGAAAAAAGTGAATCTTTATTGGTTCAAAATTAGGATTAAGGGTTAACATATATATCAGGTGCGCAACTAAGTTTCCGGGTATCACACATAGATAGTGCTACCGACACATCTAGTTGTTATTTATGGAAGAAGTTGTGTTTTGTTCATAGCGTGGACAGTTGTTAACGATAGCCAGTTGTAATACCAGCACTTATCGCAACGCAAAAATATTTTTTCTAAGCACTAAAATGTCGAATTTTGTGCCAAACACGCAGCATTCGCGGGAAGCTTTACTTTTCTGCTTCAACTTGAAAAAAAAATGCAGCTGAAGCACGTCATTTGCTTGCGGAGGCCTACGTCGAACAACATGCGCCATCGAAAACTATCTGCGAGGATTGGTTTTAAACGCTTCAGAAGTGGCGATTTCGACTTTGCGGACAAGAAGCGCTCCGGAAGACCAAACACATTTGAACACACCGAGCTGCAAGCGCTATTAGATGAAGATGATACTCGAGATCAACTTGCGTAGGCATTAAACATGCCTCGCCAAGATATTTCCAAACGTTTATATGCTATGGACAAATTTCAAACGGAGGGAAAATGGGTTCCGCATGAGTTGACTCAAAGACAGATGGAAATCGACGGCTTGAAAGCAAGAAGGAGATTTCTTATGGGAGATGAGAAGTGGATCTTTTTAAGAATCTCAAACGCAAGAAGTCGTGCGTTTCATCTGGCGAAGCATCAACATCGACGGCACGGCCACATCGCTTCGGAAAGGAGACAGTGCTCTGTGTTTGGTGGGAGTAGGAAAGAATCGTGTACTATGAGCTGCTGAAGCATGGCAATACTGTCGATGGGATACGCTACCGCCAACAAATCATCAATCTGAACCATGCACTGCTCGATAAACGGCCAGAATGAAACTCGAGACACAAAAGAGTGATATTCCAGCACAACAACGCTCCATACCATCGCACTCTTATCATGCAGGGCACCATCAAAATGTTGAGACCCGCCTTTTTCACCAGACGCGCATGCTTTGGCAGGGCTACAATTGGCCAGTTTCGAAGAAGTGCAAAATTTGTTGGATGAATGGTTTCGGTCCAACGACGCGTCGTTTTATCGTCGTGGTATTCATTTGCCAGAGAGATGGCAAAAATTTGTATAGCGCAGGACGATACTCGAATAAACCATTTTTTATATTTCTATTGAAATTTTCCATTTTTCAAAAAAACCCGGAAATTTAGTTGCGCAACTAGTAAATAAATAAAGGGAGAATTCATTGGTATTTTAGTCAAATAGAGTTTACTTATAGATGGATACGGCGCTAGATAAAAGTTTGGCGCTTTTCGAGTGGTTGTAGCTTAATTAGATTTATTCTACCTCCACGAGAAGTAAATAACATAAATCTACACTGGGCCGCTTCAATCATATTAATGGGGCTTCATGAACGAAAATTATACTTTATTGGCGTATTCAAAAACTTAGATAGGATCACGTAAACAGCCTTTGCATCCCAGAGGCATTTTTTTCACGTGTTTGCATGTTTTCGGGAGAAAGTAATAGTTTAGCATTTGCTAACGTTCATTTTATCTAGTACATTTCACACCAGATAACCAAACTATTTAGGAGTAGTTGATCGTCTGTTATGGATGAAATTTCTATAAAAGTTCATAAATTATCGAACACGGAATTGACATAGATAATTTTGACAATGAATAAAATGGGTTCCAAGTGACTACCTTCTCACATCAGTTCCTACTGTGAAGGTCCGTTTTGAGGAATCACTTGATATTTTTTTCAAGTACGAGTTCACTCGCAATAAGAACTGAGAAGGAAAAGCAAAAACGCTGTTTTAAATAATAATATTATGTGAATTTCTATCAAATTACATATTTGCAAAAGTTTGTGGCAATCGTTAAAAGTGCGTGAAACCATGTTGGCTGGGAGAATTCAATAATTTGGAATGAAAGTAGAACACTTTCAAGTACGGGGGATGATTGAGTTTGGCTGTTTGTCTGTAGTTTGTAACATCTGATTTAAAATAATTTTGGAGGACCAGAACTATAAATAAATCTTTCGATATAGTTTCATATTGGAGCAAGAAGCAATTTTTGAAAAAATCTGTAAGAAGGCCGGTATTGGAATCCACAACTGCAGAATTGTTTATTTCCGATGAAAACACAACTTCGGATTCCTCGATTAAATTTTTTTTGATACTACTGGTTTGGATTAAACCAAAATTATACATATTATTTGTAAAAGTTATTTCCTTACGAGTACGTGCGTTGTTTTAGTGATAAAATAGTTATTCTCGTCTGTATGTCAACGTGATGTATTAACCAATTAATATTTTGAATCAGCTATTTCAGATTTACCTCTATAGGATAATTTATCTGGACCAGAGGTATAAAGCATTAATAGAATAAAGCACAGCTTTCAAAAATAGCACCACAAGACCATTCTAAAAACCCCATTATGAATGAGCTTATTAACGCAAAAAAGATGGATGGTAATTTGCTTTTACACTAAAGGGGCAAATGTTTTGCTGCGTGTTTTTTGGTACACAGAAGGGTATGTGCTATTTAGAAAACAATTTCCAGCATAGATCTTCTAAAACAACATAATAATATACATATTCTATTTTATTTATTTCTATTTACATTACTTCCTTTATTGTCCAATCGATTCTTATTCCCTTTTTCATTCACTGACACACTACTCATTCCCCTATTCACACAATTACATGTCGACCCCAGTACCTGCTGGTTCAAGCACCAATCCCGTAAAACAATTTTTGGATTTATGGCCATAAAAAGACCGAAAATTGACCATTCGTCCGTAAGGGACGAAATAAGTCAATTGTCGGTCAATTGTTCAGTCATTTGTGCGTCTAATCCTTGCCAGAAAAGAGACGAACATTTAGAGACAGTTTTGTCGCAGCTGATTCGACCGACATTTGACCATTACAATTGGCTAACAAATTACGGACGAATACGCTTCGTAAAATCAGACCGGCTTTTGTAAGTCATAATGGACAGACAAAAGACATAAAAACGGGTAGGTCTTTTGACGGTCATTTCTTATAAACAATAGAGAGACGAAATTGACTAACATTTGCTAGACTGTTTTGGGGCACATTGGTAAGCCAGTTTTTTTATGGTTTTCAGGTTATAATTTTATAGAATACATTATTACATAAAAAACTTAAGCACATCATTTATTTTCATTTTATTTATTCTGTATAAAAATACATTTTTGTACGACTACAATATAATAATACATTTTTTAATTTAAACAAATATAATAATCGAAAACAACAAAATCAACAAATATTATTTAAATCAATAAAAATAAAATTAGCTTAAAATTTGTAGGAAAAGGTTTTTCTGAAAAATTCATTTCAAATAAAAATTCATTTAATCCATCTAATATTATTGTATCTTAAATGTACTAGATACCTTAACCTTCAACCGTCTATTGTATCTTAAATATAAAATTAATTCATCATATTTTAATTTAATCTTAACTAAATTTAATTCACTATTATTAACTTTCAGCACACAATGTTTTATTATTCGATTTTTTTTTAATTACAATATTAATTTAAATTATTAAAATTATTACACCTAAACACCACACTTTCAACTTTTTAAAATTTGATATTACATATATGGTAAATTTAGTTTAATAATAATTTTTCCCGAACACAAACTATTAATTTTTTGTTGCGCGCACCACGTATACTTTGTAATTGAGGAAAAAAAATAAAACGTGGCGATGAACAATTCTAAGTGGAAAATGTCCCTAATTTGTAAGTTGTATTTATCCCAAACTGCCTTTTCTCTCTTCCGTATTTACATTTCCATTGCCAGTCTGTTTCGTCTCAATTTTGTACTTAGTGTTTCAATTGGTAGTCGTCTTCGTCTTTTATTTAATTTTCCTTCCTAATTTAACTCAAGTTTGCTTTTTCTTTTACTAATTGATTTTTATTTCGATTCTGGTTTCCAACAAAATGCTAATTCGGATTCTTTTAGTACAAATTTCATTTTTTTTAATGTATGAGTTGGACATTTCCGTCTCTAACACGATATTTCGTCTCTTCTAGAGACGGAAACGTCGCAATGGACGAAAATTGTTTTACGGGAATGCCACTTCACAATTATTCGGGTTTACATAATCTAAGTATTTACTTTATTTATTTTGTTTATTCAATTTCTTTATTAGCATTATTTAATGTATTTAATTTGATTACTTTTATAATTTATTGTCATTATCTGTGGCCACAAGGCGTAACCGCCTAAGTTGATTTAAGACAGAATTGAGCTATGCACACCATGAGATTCGTCATAATCGGTTACGTATGTACACAAAATTTTAGATTTTTCCGACAGTTACAACGAAAACTACACCATAATGGAAAAAATACCTAGGCGCCTAGCTCTATTTTGATAAATTAAATGTTCATGCACTAACCGCCTAAGTTTGAAAAATAGACCCAAGCGCCGACTTTATTTTTTATATAAATGTTCTTAAATATAACCTCTGCTGACCATGTGACCTATCTTAAATTTTATAAGGTCAGTTGTACTCTAAACTCCATTTTAAATTTCTTATAAAAATATTACAAATTTTTCAGGAAAAGCATTTAAACTTTAAATTGCTCTACTGAAAAAACACAAAAATTGACTTAGGCGGTTACGCCTTATGTCCACAGGAAATTGGTACAGCCACCAGGAGATGAGTTTTTATTCCGACTAAAATAGTTAAGAATTTAAAACTCTCCGTTTATATTAACCTCAATAACTAGCTGCATTCAAAATTTTAGGTTGACATCATCTCCTGGTGGCAGTACCAATTTCAAAACAATCTAGATTTGTAGAAAATTAAATTCTAAGAACTTTTCTAGTACGTTACATTTCTCTTGTTAAGCAATGAACGTCATTTATTATTTTAAAATTTATTTAATTTTTATTTGACTTTTCTTTAGTTTTTATTTAATTTTGTTTTTATTTAATTTTCATTTGGTTTTTATTTAATTTTTAATATATTTTTTTAAACATTTATTTATATAATTTTCGTTATAAATTTTATTTAATTTCATATATTTTTTTAATTTACATAAAATTTTTGTTTAATTTTTATTTAATTGTTATGTATTTTTTTTACGTTTTATTGTTTAAATTTTTATTTAATTTACATAATTTTTTTTTTAATTTTGGTTTATTCTGCGTGATATTTGTTATTCAATTTTTATTTGTACTTAATTATTATAGAAAATTGTATACCAATTTAATTTTTAAATAATTTATATTTTTATATAATTTTCATTTAATTTAATTCCCAATTAAATTTTATTCGTTTAATTTTTATATGATTTTCACTTAATTTATATGTATTAATTTTTTTTAAATTTGTTTTCATTTTTATAAAACTTTTATTTTATTTTTCGTTTAAGTTTTAATTAATTTTTTTAATCTTTTTCAATTTTAGTTGATTTTTTAAATTTTTATTTATTTCTTCAAGTTTTATTGAATTCTTATTTAGTTTTTAATTAAATTTTTTAATGTTTAATTTAAAATTAATTTTCACAAAATTTTTATTTTATTATTTTTTTTAACTTTTCAATTTTTACATTGAATTTTTATTTCATTTCTATATAATTGTTATTTAATTATTTAAAATTTGAATTTAATTATTACATAATTTTTATACAATATTTGTTTAATATTAATTATTTTTATTTTAAATTTTCACTTAATTTTTGTATTGTTTAATTTTTACATATTTTTTATTTAATGTTTATTTAAATATTTTAAATTTGTATTTAATTTCTATTATACTTTTAATTAATGTTGCATTTAAGTTTTAATTAATTCATTTAAACTTTATTTTTTTTTTTTTTTTTTATTAAATTTTTTTAATAGTATATAATTGTTATTTGAATTTTACTTAATTTAATTTTTTTTTAATTTAAATTTAATTTTCATTTAATTTTTATATAATTGTTATTTATGTTTTTTAAACTTATAGTTAATTATTACATAACTTAACATAAATTTAATATTAATTAAATGTTTATACAATTTTCATTTAATTTTTGTATTGTTTAATTTTTATACATTTTTCATTTAATGGTTATTTAACTTTTTAAAATTTGTATTTCATTTTTAGTAAAGTTTTAATTAATTAATTTAATTTTTATTAAATTTTTACTTAATTTGTTTGATTTGTTATTTATTTTTTTTTAATTTATACTATTTTTATATAATAAACATTAAATATTAAATTAATTTTCATTTAATTTAATTTTTATATAACTTTCACTTAATTTTCATTGAATTATTTTAAATTTGTATTTGATTTTTATTAAACATTGGTTCACTAAAAGAGGGTCAAAAACATTTTTCTTTTAATTTTAATATTTTAAAGAACCAAAAGTCGACCGATACGACATTTTATTCTTGTATCAACTAATGATCACTTAATGATTTTTTATAATTTCGGCTGACAAGTTTATGGTTTACCTATTTTTGGTTGTCATTTTGCGTTTAGTTACGGTTCCAAACTCTGAATATCTAATTCTTGCATTGAGCACCATAAACCCAAATGACTATTTATAAATTGGTATTTCCTACAATGTCAGCCATCAATGAATTGCTTAAGGTTCAAACAGAATGTATCCGTTCCTTCCGCTACATTTTATGAGAACTGTCAATTTATATGAAAAAACGAAAATATGAACACAATGAACGGAGGAGAAAAAAACGGAGCGGACACTAAACCCAATTTCAAATTTTTGCGGACGACATAACCACATAGTATTTGACATATCAGAAAAAATCTTAAACGAGAAGTTTTTGCAATAAAAGACGAACTAAATTGTATTAATTCTATTAATCTCTTCTAATAATCTCCCACAAATAAAAATTTTCAAAATATAATATAATTAATATCTATTTTTGAGAAGCGGAACGGATATGTTGTGTTTTAGGAAATCAAACGGACGGAGCGGAAACGAAATGAACGGACCGGAGCAGATCTATTCTGTGTGAACCTTTATTAGTTACAATACAACTAAATGATTGTCTTTTATATCAAGTCAACTATGTTTTATTTCAAATTTTTAAATTTTTTTTGAAATCCCGGAAACTTTGGAGAGCATTTTTTGCACCTACTACGAGGCTCATATACTACAACACTTTCCTTTTTTCTAACTCAACATGTTTGAAGTTACATATGGCCTTTGCGTAGGACAACAATTTGGACAAGGCAGCGTTTTCTCAAACCGTGAATTATGTATGTCGTGTTACAGTATATTATTGAGTGACATTAAAACTGTGCGGCTGATATCGATTTTTGGTCAAATAACTAACTAAACTAAATTAGCGTTATAGCCTGGACAGACTGCAGATTAGTCAAACTGGCCTAACAAAATTCAATCAAACACCCCATGGAAAAACTTGGATTTGCTAGTAGATTTTGAACTTTTCTTAGCGTGTCGAACTGAATTGAATTTTATTTCGTAGAGTACTTGACTGAATTTTGCTAAACCAGTTTAACTAATCCGCAGTTTGTCCAGGGTATTAGGTTGTAGCAGACTTTCATAGATGGAAACTAATATGTTGTATCGGACGCAGTATTTTATGTTTAGCTTTACGACTAAATAAATTATGGTTTGTTCCTAACATTTATTAATAGATGCCACTAGTATTCACAACAAAACGTTTTTATAATTTCTTAACTACAAACCAACTGGATTATGTTGGTGATTTTAATAATGCTTTATACTCGGCAACAAACTGTCTTTCTATTTTTGTTAACTTTAAACAAAACAAAAAATAGGAATGCACTCACAAATTTTATGTGGTTCAATAATTATTTTAACTGAATCAAGGATACAAAATAAGATTTAAAAAATATACAGTTCAGTGAAATTTTGCTTTTATTTCTGTTCTTGGAAATGTTCTATTTTTAATAATCCGAGTCATAATAATTTTGTACTGAGAGGTTGTAACAAAAGAAAGGTGTTTAATTATATTGAATAATATGAAGAAACATAATCTTACAATGTGTAATTTAAGTAATTAATGGAGAAATAATTTGTTTTGCAAAGTTAACAAACTTGAATATTTTATAGCAAGATTCCCCGAAATCAACATACTTGTTCAAATTTTTCATTATAATGTACGAGTATTTACACAATTTCCATACGTACATACATTTTATAAATTTCGTCAAAAATAGAATTTTCTTTAAGTAAAGGGCGTTTAATTATTTTTCAAGAGAATCCTTCTGAATTTCGAGAAAATATTTTGGATTACTATACATACAAGCAAGTAACATAGCATATGGATTTTTCATTCATCCGGTTTTACGAATTCTTTAAATATAAACCGCATTTTAAATATAAAATGCTTAAAAAAATAATTATTTAGTTGATTTATTTAGAGTTATTTAGATTTTAAATTATTATCGCACTTCCCTCTATAGCACAATCCTTCAGTGTATTTAACATTAAATTGGGAATTTTTATTAGTTTATCCAATCTGCATATATGTATGTAATAGAACAAAAGTTTTAGTTTATGAGTCGGACCAGGGCTAATACTTTAATCCACTGATCGAATTTCAATTGCTATATAGAGAAAATGTTTGATGGGAAACATGTCGATGGGTGCACAAACAAAATTGAACAATTTATATAAAATAAAAAATTTGTCAAGTCTCGTTCATTTCTTTACAGTTGATTGATTAATAAAACTGTTAGTGATATATGCATTAATAACAATTACGTGAACAAATTTCACAGATTAGACCGAACCGTTTGAAGATTTTATTCAACTTCAGCATCCTTTTCAGTTTAATAATTCTCGTTATATGTATAAAAAATATATTAGAAAAGAGGATTAAAAATATTTTTGTACCTTTTTTTTTGTATCAATTGATTTTCAATTTATTATAAATAACCATTTGATTAGAAACAAAAAGATTTGGCAATGACATTTTTTATACAAAAAAAGGAATTAGAAATCCTTCATCAAACAATTTTGCTTTTCTTGATTGATTTGTTTTATTTTAATTTTTTGCCCGTCAAAGACATATCTTACTTTTATGAACGAATAATTTAAATATTTTGTTGGGTGGCTCGTTGCTAGGTTCATAGTTCCACGTCTCGTTAGTATCTGGAATTATTTCTTTCAATTTTATTTATTTTGCCATGTGTTGCGTACACCATAATTAAAAAATGTTTAAATCGTACTCTCGGTGTAAATTACAAAAATTGCTTATCCGTAGAGACAATTTTTCTAGTGATTAGAATCGCAATTCAAATTATTTCTGAACTTTTATTTTTCGTCTACAATGAACTATGGAATGATAGAAAAAAAAATCTTTCTTTTTTGTCAGTCTAACACGATCTGCGAATTAGCTAGTATCGATATAGTCCAAAGTTTACTTATGTACAAAAATAAACTTTATAAATTGGGTACATTTTAATTGTTGATGAGCTAACCGTTTTTGTTGGAAATTGGAATATAGAAAACATACTGTTACGATTTTGCCTTGTCACTCAAGGTTCGAATCACTGGATTGTGAATAAATACAACTGCTTCAAATTTGAACTCACACAATTTATTTACACAACACAATTTATTATACAACACAAAATTCACAATTAATTATTATAATTATAACACACTTTTTAATTATCACTTTAATAATCGCTTTAATAATCACTTTAATAATCTTTCTATTTAACCTTCACTGTATCACGTTTAGAATAAAACTCAGCATTCCACGTCAACGCGTGCCTTTATATACCAAAATATTTGTTTCCAGAATAATCCTAAATGCGCATCGAGCAAATATGTTAGTATAGAAATGACGCCTAAATGTTGAGTATAAATCATAAATGCATTGAACAATTAATGAAATTAAGTTATTCTATTCTAATCCAGGTGTCACCGTAACAATACGATTAAAAAAATATTGAAGGAATAAATCAAAAAATATTAAATTTTTGATTTGGACTCGGATTCGATTGGAATTTCTCAACGCCGATGTATTTAGAGTATCGAGCGGGAATTGACAAATAATCGGCGTTATAAGAACGTTTATATATTACACTCATACCAATATTAGAATTTGTGGTTCGTACGTATCGCTGGCTATTAATCCACCCAAACATAAATGATTTGATATCTTATGAGATAAATTAATCGATATTAATATTTAATAAGAAATAGTTGTATTAATGTAAGTACTAATAAACAAAAATAGTGATAATCGTTAAAGTAAAAGTTAAAAAGAAAAAAAATAATTTATAGAAGATTTTTAATAATAATAATCTAAGTTAAAAACCAAACAAATAAAAAAAATATATATAAAACAATAAAGAAATTGGATTGTATAAAAGTTAGCGAAAATAGCACATAAATTAAAATGGTTGTCTTGACACAAATTATGTGCCTAATTATTGTAATATTTTTTTATGAACTACTCGTAGAAGTTTAAATAAAATTGCAAAATATATATATATTCGGACTATAAAATAAATGTTATATTCCATTTTAAGTTGAATAAACAAAATTTTACAATATGTTTTAATTTTAAAAATAAATTTGGTTCTATTTGGATTGTGAGTCGAAATTTTGTGAGTATAAGGTCGTTAATTTGCTCCACCTGTTAGAAGTAAAATGACCTGAACTGTGAGTGAGTGAACCGTAATAATAGTTATACATAAAATAAATATAAAATCTTAATGTTCAAAATCTAACTAAGAATAACTAAAATAATTAAGTTCTAAAATAAAATAAATAAAAGTAAACTAAACTTCTATGCTACTTTAATAATAACTAAATACTACGTTAATAAAGCATCTCGCAAAACTAAGTTGAAGTCAAACCTACATTTTGAATATGAAACAAGTGATTGTAATTGGGAAACAAATTACTGCTACATAAACTATTGTGAACCGTGAACTATTGTGAAGCACATACAGTGTTGTATAAACGCCAAATGTATGAAATATATTGGTACAATACGCATAAATCAACCCAAATTGCGTAGGCAGTGATACGGTTGATTTTATATCTAAGTTATTTTCGTTTTTACACACTATCCCGTTCCAGAATACAAAACAATTTACTACTCTACACGATCGTCATCTCATTGAGCACGGTGAATTTTGAATCCAATCGAATGTGATCGTATTTTTCTACGACCATTTAATGTTTAAAAGGAGAAAACAAATATCGGTCAAGTTCAAGTCTACGTCGTCTATGTCTATGTCGCTTTTTACGAATCGACGTAAAAAGCGTATTGGAGAAAATCAAAATTCAAACGTTCATTGTTATTCGTCACCATACAAATTTTATTAATGGAAACCATCAATGTAGTATTATGAATCTGCGTTGTACCACCTGTATTATACTACGGAGGATTAGATGCTTCCCAAATGCATGTCTTAGGTTTAATTTATTAATCATTTTTAATCTCTCGGTTCAAATTTAATTGGCATAGTATTAGTGTATTTTAATTTCAATTCATAATTCTTAATTTAAAGTAATTTTTACAATCGGCAAATTTTTTTAATTTCTTTTAGGTTAAGTAAATATTTAAACTTCGGTCTGAGTTTTTTTTTCAAAATTATCAATCATAAATTTATAATTAATTTAATACTTATATGGATTATTGTCTTACCGAACGATTTTATCAATTTCACATCAGTCTAATTAAAATGGATTGTTAATTAGTTTTATCTTGTTGTATGGGGATGAGATCCGGCTGATTTGTTTTTAGACGAAGAGTAGTCTGTATGTGTTTCTCCCGTTTCCTTTCTGTAAATTGATTACATCTTTAATATCGGTCTAGCAAGATCTATTCCTAAGCGCCATCAACACTCACGCCAATCCGACGAGCATAAGCTGGAGCTATAGACCGTGATAGTAGCAGGATAGATAAATAATTTTCTTTAATGAGAAGGTTCAAATCTGGATTTGGAATTTATTCTAGATCTAATTCTTAGAACCATGTGGTTTGGATCCCGTATTATTAAAAATTGTACCATACGATACAAAGTCATAACCGTAACCCAAACCACATTACATTATGTTACTCGTTATTGTTGGCAGACTAAGCGTTTCCTGAATCAAATACACATTCTAGTATAAACAGAAATAGTGATATTATCAAAAATAATTACAACTTTTCAGATTGTGTCAAACTCAATTAAATTATCAATCAAATATTCTGCTCGACAAGCTCTACGCAAGGATATTTTTTAAGTAAAGAACAAAATAGGTGAATAAAATTCATGGAAACTCCTACTATCCCCAGAGAAAGCCGGTATAGTATCACCAGAGATAAGAATAAGGAGATCAATCATTGCGAATAATTGCATGGATTTACAAAATTCACTGATAAAAGCGACAATCATGTGTGATAAAAATTAGAACTAAAACTGGTAACCCATTACCGTACATGCCATCTATTAGAAAATAGATAAATAATTTTTTTTTATATATTTATCAAGTTACCCCATTTTTCAGCTATTCGTATTTTTATTTTCTTATTTTTTTTTTTCTAATAGTTTGTTACGTTTGCAATTTGATCCAATAATGTTAAGTAGATACATATTGGTTTTGTTGTTCTTTTTCTTTATTAACGTACAATTGTTTTTTTTTATTGTTTTACGATAATACAATATATAAATGTAACAAAATTAGGAATAATATATGTATGTAGTAGTAGTGTATAGTATATACTACTTGTTTTGTTGTTGTTATTACGTTTTGATATTATATGGAAAAGAGAAAAATCTATAATGTGTGAAGACGTAGACTTATGTTTTGTTGTTGCTTTCAGATTTTTAAGAATAGCGTGGATCGCGCTTATTATGCGCCGTTTGTATGTACGTAAAAATGTCCATACATACTATGTGAAAATGTATTTTGATATATCGTTTACGTTGTCGTAACCATTTAATTTGTATTTACTTCAAGATGATGATTTGATTGATGATGGGATTTTAGAATTAATTCGCGATATTTGAGATGAATGAGGTTGTGAATATCACAACAAGTTTTGAGTAATCCAGTCCTCTTGCATATGAAGCTTATGAAATAAAATACAGTTTGAACGTTATAAATTTTATTTATTAATATACTATTTCCCTTGCAATACTATTCTCCAGTTTGGATTGCGAACATTTTGGTAGTTAGATTTAATTAATTTTTCAGCTAACCAGCTGCAGTGTTTCCTGACTAATACTAAAATCATAAAATCCAATTCAGTTTTATTGTGTTCATAACACGGATTTTCAGCGCTATAAAATTGTTTGTTTGTAATGTTTATGTTATTTACACATATTTTTAATATATTTTCTTTTAGTTGTCTAATCTGGCCATGCTCACTAAACATTTTGGAAAATATTAAAATTTGTTCTCTGCATATATTGTAGAAAAAATCAGTTGGTGCTTTAAGCTTTCCGAAATCATTACAATAATTTTTATTGTTTATTAAAAATTCTGAAGGAGTTTCTAAAATTTCGGAGCTCTTGATAAAAACCTCTTTGCATCTGGAACACTTCGTTTTCTTAATAATTTTAAAAGCTATATATCCTACGAAATACCTCATTGAAGATTCTTGTAGAGGTACATCAAGATTAAAAAAATTATCTGATATATCTTCAGTACTCTCAGCATTCCGAAAATTATCGATTTCAGCTGATGGTACATTAATATCTGAATCTTGCGAAATCGTATCTCGTATACTTTCGACCGGTTCTGTTAATCGAATATCTGAATCGTTTTCACAATTTGATGTGTTAGAAAATTGAGTCAAGATTTTCATAGTGGTTATTCTTGCAATATTGTGATTAAACTCATGCACAGAAGGATTACGATTATTTCCATTTGCTGCCCGAATTTGGGCAAATAAGTTTTCAATAGGATCCTGGTTAAATCTTGATGTAAGAATATAATTAATTCCTATGTTCTCCGACAAAATTTGTTTCGAAATTACTTGTACACCTCTGATGGTTTGAATTAATCCTTTAAGGCAATAAACGGTTTTTCCATTAGCTATTGTCATATTTAAAATATAATCTTTCATGTATTCCAAAAATTGATCCACATCACTATTAACCGTAAACGGGCATTTGAATTTGTTTTTATTAAATTTTGTTCTAGAGTTGAGACAGTCGAACAGCCGGTCAAACTTTTCAATAAATTTGTATGTAGAAATGGCGACTGACTCGTTCGGAATTTTTTTCAGCTGAACCGCAGTCTTAATGGCAGCAGCAACACTTCGGCTAAAAATTTGGGTAGCTAAATGTACTCTCATTGCCTCAAAGTTGTTTGGGTAAATATGCTTCGATGATAGCTTTGGACAACAAGAGTTGCGTTCTAAATTAAAAAGATCTATCAAAATTGTCCAGCTAACTGTACCATCTGGACATCGAATATCAGATTTGATTAAGGTGTTTCTGACAGACTTAATCAGATGAGGCACATCAAACAATCCTACAATTTGTTTGTTATTGTCACAAAAAAGTGGTCTGTCGCAGTTTATTCCGAACATTTTCATGCATTTTCTATTGTTTGCCCCTTGATCGCAGACTATGGCTCGAATATTGATTCCCAAATCTTTACACGTTTCCAAATTTTCACGAACCAGCAAAAACAAAGTATCGGCAATAATACTTTTTTGTGACACAAAATAACTTAAAACATACTTCCAATTCGATGATACTCCTCTTATCATAAAACAGCAGATAAGTTTGCCAAGTTTGTCGCTTCTGTTGTTCTCTAAATCCTCGAATCCATCAATTTGATCTAGATAACTGTTATACACCAGGTCCGATTTAATATAAATTTCATCGAAAATTAAAATGGCTTGTTTAGCGTCTAATCTCATGTTGTCCAATTGTTCTTTAATCTTACACAAGGCATTTTTGTTAAATCCGGGACTTAAATATTTTATTGGTTGCCACCGTACCAAAGAAGATTTACATGGTAAATTGAAGTTCAAATTAGTTCTTGAGTATTGATAAGCATTCGTAGACCGATAGTAAATATTTTGCGCGATAATTTTTTGTTCTTCTGGCCATTTTTGATTTCTTGATCGATCGTTTGTCAGCATTTTACAAAAATTCTTGGCATTTTCGCAGATGTCTAATTGGTCTATGTGTTCTTCAATCTTACATTTTCTAACGGACGCTATCTTCAAATTGCACCTTTTAATTCTGTTTCCCATATTTTTGCATTTTCTCTTTAACTCGTTTATTTCCATATCCTTGTAGTTCATCGATTTCACTAATTGATTGTATTTAGCTCTGTCATAGTTTTCATTTTTTATATTTGTCAAACAATTTCTACACGTTAATTCAATTTGACAATCATTATTCGTCGCTGTTGCCGTTGGCGTAGGTAAACAAGAAATTTCGTCGAGGGTCAGATCATTGTTTGTATTTTCAAACATATCAGAACGCGTTTGGAAAGAACTGGACTCCAAATCACCACATGATTTTGAAATAGTCAAATTTGTGTGATTTAAATTTGAAAAATTTAACCCATGTCTTCATCAATTTCCGATAAATTATCGATAGATAAAATTGTTATTAATGAACTCACGTCTGAATCTTGGTCAGAATCGCGATTTCTATTCAGAATTGGTAAATTTTTAGTCGGCACAGCATATTTTTTTATACCGTTCTTCGTGAACCACTTTTCTTCAAAATGTTTCTCACAAATTTCAATATGTTTTTTGCACACATTTTTTAGATTGCAATTTAAAATCCACTCATTATATTTTTTATGATGTCTATTTAGTTTGAATAGACGTATGTTTTGTCGCCGTGTCGAACTGCACTTTTCCACTGCACACTTTATTCCACTTTTATAAAAACTCATTTTAGAAGATTTTTACTAATTAAACTCAAAAATATTAAAACTGACGATGATCACATAATATAATTTGAACAATAACTGAGAACGTTAAGTTTTTTGAGTACCTATTTATACTAATCTACATTATATACATTTTTGGGAGGATCTGAACAAAAAGAATTCCATAAATTTTTGGGGGCAGATTTTAATATTTTGAGAACTATTATTTTGTTTTACTTAACAAATATAAAATAGCAGTTGATTAATTGCACTTTAGTCCATGGTTAACAGATTAAAAAAAAAAAATGGGCGAAGCCGAACAAAAACTCTGCTTGAAAACCCGATTATAAAACATATGTAATTGGTTTTTTACACTGACATTTTTTATTAGCTGACTATAAATACCCAATTGTCGCTGACATTTCGAGCCGACACCCACTTTTTATCCACTTAGTACATGGTACCATATTGCACTGTTTTGTGATATCCTGTTTTATGACATCTGGTTTTAGATATTCTTATTCTGTTGTACTTTCTGCCATCTTTGCCGGCATTTTTCAAAATCAGTGGAGTATGTTAAATCATATTCCGATAGCGTTATTAGCTTTCGTCTTCACTACAATTTTGAATGCGGGATTTTGCTTCTTTATGTTCCTATCTAAGATCAGCCAAATATAATGTTTTTAATAGTATATAAACGCATCAACTAAATGGTTGTTGTACCTATATATATCTTATATAATATTAGTTGCTTCACTGAAGAATTCTCTGTAGATGCCTTTACAGTTTATAAAATGCACTCCTTTAATAAAATGAAATTCTTCTCATGTCATTAGTAATCTTTTTGTAAGCGTACCAGTTATTTTATATTTTAAAATAGAAAACAAAAAACAACCAAATCATATTCGAACACAGAAAAATAAAACAAAATTACACGACAGCAATATATGGAGCCATTTCCATTCCAATATATGGAGTATGCATGCACGCCGACCTATAAAACGTAAACACGTAAAAACACGCTGATACAACTGCAAGGGAAGTTTTTTTTAGATGGTTTGTTTTTTACTTTATTTATTCTATCTCGTAAATTCTCCGAGAATAGGGAATTGACACTAAAGTTAGAAGTTAAGGACAATTTTTTTGAAAATAAATAAATTTAAGAATATAATATTCCCTGGTAATTTTTGCAATGAAAAAATTAACACCTTGTTAAAGTTAGCCGAAAGTTGCTAGCCGAAAGATAATGCAGATAGTGTCTTGACTATTTTTAAACTCTCTTTATACTCTCGCTCCTATATCGATTTTTAAATTCCTATAAACTGAAATAATTTCTCCTTCACCCGAATGATGTAATTCGATCCTAAATTTTCCTAAATTCGAGCTCATCACTGATTTTTACTGTATTCAAGCAGTGCACCTAGAATACTACAGGCCACACTGCTTTAAAAATTTTGCTATATGACGTCAATTTATGTCGACAGTTCTCTCTTTGGCTATTATAGGCAGCACTAAAATTAAAAAGATTGTTTTGATTTTTTTTTGTTTTTGCTGTCACATTGATAAGAAAAAAATTGTAAACAAACAACAAGAAAAATATTTTAATAATGTATTTTGAAATTTAACAGAAAGCTATTGGTAAAAGTATTAATTCATAACATTATTATAAAATTATGCACTTTAAATTGTGTTAAATATGTAAACACGTATAAAATGTGTACACATTTAATATAATTTACGAGAAGACATAACCGTACTTTTAATACACGTATAAAAATATTTTTTTTCTGTTTGTTTTGGTTTTTTCATTTTATGAACTTGACTGCCGTCTAGAGTTCAAAGAAAAAACTGTAGACATAAATTTAATGACATAGCAAGCAGTGTGGCCTGTAGTATTCTAGGTGCACTGATTCAAGACACTATCTATCTTTCGGCTGGAAACTTTCGGCTAACTTTAACATTAACCCCAATTTACAAATATTTACATGAAACTTTTTTCCTCAGTAGGCAGGAAAAAACCGATCTATAGCTAAATGCTACGTAAAATTTTTCCTTAATTCCCTGTTACCAGGGAATTACCAGAATATGGCCACTAAGCGTGAACTTTGTTTATTTTTAATTTTGATAAATTGTTTCTTATTTTTAAGGAGTTTTTATTCTGAATTTCACCGTTTCATGTCTTAAATTTAAGATGTCTTTAATTTAACGATCGTTGAATAACATTTAGAGCAAAGTTTGTTTGTATGCATGGAGGATGGCATAGAGAAGATTTGGATTGCAATTAGGGACAGTCCAGCAATATAACAAATACAGCCTAGTTTGAAACTATTTGGAATGCACCGGCCACTCTTAGAAGAGCAAATGTCCGATGTACTTTAGCCATTTAGCGATCGTTCAATTGCAATGCCTCAACCTCAATAAGAGCGTCTTACAGTAAAATTGATTTGGTTACACCCGCCAATAGTAGTCACCGGCTTTATTACTTCCCGCCTATATTTAGCATCATTCTTTGCATGGTCGCGTTTATTCTTCACTCTTTATTACTAGAATACGTGACGTGTTCTTTACGACAGTCTCATCGTATTCATTTTCAGTGAGATCTCTTACTCTTGCCACTGGCATCTAAAGTACATCGATGATAATCTTTTAAGCAAACATATTAGGCGATAAGTAGACTGCAGGTCATCGGGTGGTTTCATCAGTTTCGGAATTAGTATTAAGTTTTTTTAATTAACCAGATATTTGGGAAAACTAATTCCTACAGGCATTAACTATGCACGTCAACGAAAACCAATGTTCTTGCATGGACTACCACTATAAACGCAAGGTTCATTAATAAAGCAGACGTAGTAATTTGTTATTCTTAATCATGCAAGTAGAAATGAGTAGTTCTTCCACAGTATTTGGTTGAGTTACTTCCAAAATAGTTTCCAGTTCGACGTTCTTCTGTTGTGGACATAAAGTTATGACAATTCTCTCCTAGCTTTGCGTTAACTTGTGGTTAACGGTGGTACACTCGTACGTAACAACTAAAGATGTAAATGCAGTTCATTTTAGCTCTTACAATGTAAGCAATGAGGTCCATCTGACTTCTCTTGGAAAGCCCAATTCCTGCAAGGTCAGAATACAGCTTTGTTTGTAGTATCCTTCATCTACTCCCAGGTATCATACAAGTTTCGATATTGTTCGCATATTATGGCAATGTCTTCTATAAGTGCATCGCAATAGTTTGAACTGTTCCTAAGTAGGAGATATTGTGCCTGGTCACTTTCTACTATATTCTAAATTATTCTTATCGTTGGCATCCTGTCTGCAGCGATTAATATCATGTGGATCTAAAGCATATGCTGAAGAGCAACTTTTTGTCAGTTTGATGGATCTAATTAAGTGACCGTACCCTAGATATTACCCTAGAAGCATCTATGAGCGGTTTTTCTTCTGTTTGACAGCTTTTTTGTTTTAGAACAATTGCAACAATTGATTTGAAAAAATCAGTCTTCTCATCAGGTCGCGACGACTGATGTTGTATTATTACATTGGAATATTGTCATATATATAGACAATATTCCAATGTAATAATACAATACCATGTAAGAACAATACCATGTAGTTGTACTACTAGAGAATTACTGCGTAGCGTACGAAATTTAAATCGTTCACATTTCCATCTATATTCTATTTTAACAACTAACTTTTCGCATTCACCAATTTTTTATATACTTATTTACTTTTGGTTTTTCAATTCGATTTTTAATTCGAGAGTGCCGAAATATACCAATATACGGAACAATCACAATAAAGGCGGTGATACATGTACAAATTTTGCCTTTAAGGCAAAAAAAATTGCCTTGTACAAAATTGAGAAATGTTCAATTTAAAATTTTTGCCTATAAGGCGATTCAAGATGGCCGAATTTTAACCAATCAGCGTGCATAATTTTTATGCCTTAAAGGCAAAATCTGTACATGTATCACCGCCTTAACACTATTACAATTGAAAAACCAAAAGTACTATAGTCTGTAATAAAATAAAAATAAAATTAAACAGACATTATACGTGAATTGTTCCCGAGAACCGAGAACCAGAATGTGCCACAGAAATACAATTTATTTTTTTCCGTTCAAATTTTATCCATTTAAAATACTAATTAATTAATAAATTGTCCTTGAATATACGTATATTCACGACAATAAAATTCATCTAGTGTATTCAGAGCGTGCTGTCCATTTATTTCAGCTAGAACATCAGCAATCGTGTTCATCAATACTCGTACAATCTATTCAGTTTATAATACACCACCTACTCCACACAGTCTACTCAGCTCAATTCATTCTAATATAGTTCACCCAGACTATTTACACTCCGTCCATTTCATTTATACCATTGAGTTCATTCAGTTTAGCACTTCATACAGTAAATGCAGTAACATATGGAAATCAAACTAAATTTAAATTTGTTAACTATAAACGCGACTTTCTTCTAGTTCCTATCGAACATCAGATTTAATAAAAATAATTATCTGAAGCTGTTTCTTTAACGAAATAATATTTTTATATTCTTGCTTTCTAAATATACTATGTATAATCATAAATTAGGGCCCTATTAAGAAATTTTATAAATGTCGGATTTTTTTGGTATCAAAACCAATCGATCCCATAATAAATAGATAAAAAAGTGGAATGCTGAACTAGCTTTACGTCATCAACGGTATTCGCCTAAGAATAATTTTATAAAACAAAAATGTCTAGTTCATAAACCAGTTCAAGGTTGATTTTGTTCATATCCGTTTTTAAAATAAACCCTCGTAAGGGCAAGATAAAATTAACTCGAGCCATGCTTTCTCAGTTTTAAAATTAAATAATCTACATATTTATTATCCCTACTATCAACATCCACGGATTAACAAATTATCGCTTATTAATAATACGAATAACAATGTTGCATAGACCTCTAAAAACAATTATTTTGATTAAATTTAAAACAATAATAATAATAATTACTTACAATAACTTCTTTTTAATGGATTCTCTCATATCATAAAATATCGTCGTTATAGAACAAAAAGTAATCATCTACATATTTATGATTTCGAGTTATAAGGTTTTAGTATTAACTTTTCTATTAAATTTTTTTTTTTAATTAAATAGTTTGATTACTGTATCATTTATAATATAAAAGATACAGTAATCAAACTATTTAATTTAAAAAAATTTAATTTTTAATAGAAAAGTTAATACTAAAACCTTATAACTCGAAATCATAAATATGTAGATGATTACTTTTTCTTCTATAACGACGATATTTTCACAGCTCATTCATTAGGTACATAGGAACAAAACATAATTTTGTTTAAATGGACACATAAAAAAATAAAATAATATTTTACGAAAAGTTTTTATTCAACATGTGGATTCAGCATGTGCAAAACAACGAAAACAAAAATCTTCGTGTTCTTTTCCTCACATTTAATATATAATTTTTTATATTGTTATTTTGGTGTTCTGTAGTTCGACTATTTAAAAATAGATGGTGTATTCATGGGTTACAGAAATAAGCTTTGATAAAATATTGCATTACTAAAAGTGGAGTTAGTATCGCGGATCACACAATTGTTCGCAATGATTTATCTCCTTATTCTTATTTCTGGTATCACATTACTTTAATGTTGTTTTTATATTAGCTTTACTACTATGTGCCTTCCAGTTTACCAACCCCTAGTAACGGCTCGAAAACAGCTAGTAAACGGATTTTGTCTTTGCTAAATGAACTACTCGTAATTGATTTTGATATTTTTTCATGAGTATAGTTAGAAACAGTTACGCATGATTTATCCGCTAGGTGGTTGAGCGAAGAACCGCTTGAATTTTATGTCAAAAATAAAATAAATTAAATATTTGTGGCGCGTTGATGATTAGTTTTCGTTGTCAATTGGTAACACTAACTAATTATTAGTTGATGCGATATATAAAGAAACCAAATGGTTCCTAGGTTACGGTGTCATTTAACCATAGTAATGACTTAAAGCCATTTCATTATCGGTTTACTAGTGAGTACTATCGGTAAACCTGTAAATTTCAGCTCAGTATATGTTATCGATGATGTAATGTCATACTTACCTGCCAACAGATTCTCATCCTGAAACACATAATTCACCTGGAATACATCGCATATATTACATTAACCTAAAACTGAAATAAACATTAGCAATTAGTTAATACTTACCTTGTATAAATTCATCTTGATTACCTAGAAATTAGTTTAAATATTATTAGATAACAAACCAAAAAACATATGTAAACAATATACCTAACATAATTTGTCCTTGAACTTGATCTTCAAATTGGTAATCACAACAAATTGTGTCATGCATATTGTAACACAAATGTTAACGTAGAATTTCACCTTATATTTATTACTCGTAGATACTAACCTATAAATCACAATGAATCACAAGAATTGTGTACCTAAAATAATAATATTAACTTAAGATAAATGTAAACTTAATATGTAATTATTTTGTACCAGTTTATTATGACATTTGTGTATTAGAAGTGATACTTGTAATGTAATTAACTTAAATTGTACTTCCACCAATGCAATATTGATGCAACCCTTTCTTATTATATAGTGCGTTTAATACCTAATATAAAATTTGTAATGCCATCTAGTGGCAATTAATTATTAAGCGATTGATAACCCTCTATGGTAAATAGACCAACATTTTTGTAATTAATATTTTATAAAACAAAATAAAATTCTCTTTGTCATCAACCACCAAACCGACAAGTTATCATTACATGAAAAAATAGAAAATTGGCATAATTGAAACCGGAGTTTGTGATCATCTATATCTATATCAACCAACCAAATTACCAATACCAAAATTATATTGTAACCTTTATGAACTGGATGTTCTTTTGTTCGAGGTACCCGGCACTAGTTCATAACACTATAATTAAAAATTCTAATCACGTTCTTTTATAAACCGAAATAAAAAATGTTCGAAACTGCGGCCATTTAGAATTAGTGATGTTCGATATTTAATATTTCATCGATAAATGGTATCGATAAATATCGGAGATGTATGTATCGATGTACCAATATATCGGATCAATAGGTATCGATAACGTGAATATCGATAACTTATTTGACTCACAGTTTTTCGTATATTTTTTATTGAAGGATCTACAGCTTCGAAAAGACTATAACATCTAGTGAAGGAGTGTTGTGACGTCAGAGAATTTATTTTAAAAAATCACTAATTTAGTAATTTGTTAAATGCACAAAAATATTTTAATAAAAAATCATATAAAGAAAAAGCCGTAATTTTTTTATTTGTTTACAACATTACAACCATATGATTAATGTTTTAATAGAATTCATTGAACTACAGAATTAAATAAGAGAAACAAAATACATAAAAATTCAATTTTAACACTTTTATTGTGTTATTAAATAAACCAATCATTTTTTGAAAGAGAATTTAAAAACAATAATTTGTTAAGTCTTTCTGGAAGTATTCGGTTTCTTTTATCTTCCATTATATACCCTGCTTTAGAAAAAAGTCGTTCTGATGGTACAGACGTAGCAATGACGGTTAAATATTTTGCGGCAGTTTTATTCAACTCTGGATTCATTTGCGTGTGCATATCCCAATACGCAAGAGGATCGGTATGTAAATCTAAAGTAGGCTGATTGAGATATTGCTTAAACCCCATGTGCATACCGTCTATTAAAGACCCGCCCACCCCAGTAGATGATGCAGAAATGATTGCTTTAACTGCTAGTCGTTTATGAAAACTCCATAAGCTGCAGTCATTTTCATCCAGCGGTGTCGTACTTTTTCTTAAATTTTCATCTAATACGTTTTCCGATAAATTTGTAGAATCCTTAATAAGTTGTCTTAATTCCTTATCAATCAGTTGAACAGTTTTTGAGCATGCAACTGGATCATTAAAATGGATTTTCTTAAATCGTGGATCAAGTATTGTAGCTTTAGCAAGTAGGTGAACCTTTTCAACAAATTCAAATCGCTTTTTGATATGAAAAAGAATCTTGTCTTTAAAATGTTTTCCTACCTCACTACTATGTTCGTTTGAAAACGAAATTTCAGAAACTTGATTAATTAAACAAGAAACCAAAGGTATGACTTTGCTGCAGGTAACGTATCGCTCACCACATATTTCTTTAGTTAAACTCTCCAATGGTTTTAAGACACGTAAAATATCTCTTATTGTTTCTAATTCCTGGCCTAAAATGAAAAATATAAAAAAAAACTTTTTTGTATTTCTAATTATACTAAATATATAGCAATAATTTAATGCTCTAACCAACCGATGCTACATATAATAAACTCTACTAGTAATAATCAGCAGCATCGGTAGGTTACCACTATTCGTCACTGGATGAAGAATGATTATTATTGTTTATTGTAATTATTCATATAATTTTGGCTAAAATTCAAAGACACATGTACATATGTATTTTACTTTTGTTTTAAATTACCTGTAACCATATCTGGACCTTTAGGAAATTTCAATAAAACTGTTCCTACTTTTTCATTAAGTTCTAAAAATCTAGAGAACATATAAAAAGTGGAATTCCATCGCGTTGGTATTTCTTGGAATAATCTTAGCGGCGGAACATCTGTTTGAATTTTCTTCAATTCATCAGATGCTACCACACTCTGTTTAAAAAATTGTACAATGCTTTTGACTTTATTCATTAAGGTTTTAAATTCTGGAAATTCTCCAATAGCTCCTTGTCCTACTAGACTGATCGAATGAGCAAAGCATGGCAAATGTTTATCTTTCCCAAATGAATCGGAAACTGCTTTGATCATATTTGAAGCGTTATCGGTGACCACAGCAACCAATTTCCTGTCATGAATATTCCAATCAGAACAAACTTTTTTTAAAGTGTTAGATATCAGTTCAGAGGAATGGCGCTCGTCTAAAGGCTGAACACATAATACAGCTGAACACAATAGTTTCTCATATATATAATGAACCGTTACACCTAGATAACTTTGTGTGTTTAATGGTTCTGTCCATATATCCGCAGTTAAGGTAAAATATTCAACATTTTCCATTTTCCTTTTGATAATATTAGCTAGAACATCATATTTTTCATCAAGCAGCTTAGTTATAGCTTTTCTTCCAGGAACTTTATATAGTGGAGCTATTTGTTTCATTAAATATAAAAATCCTTCTTTTTCAGAAGTTCGTAATGATAAATTATCCTTTGCAATCATGTACAAAATAGCACTAGTAATTTGCGATGCTTTAGTGCCACCATTATCAAAACTGATCATATTTTTTAACACAGAGTCAATATGTGGTTGTTCTTGTTGCACCTTATTAGAAATACGTGTATGATTGATATTTGAGCTTGGTAATATTGCTGGTGTTGTTGTTCTGGATACTGTTTCCGTTTCAGCAGTTTGATTAACATTAACACTAACACTATCTTTTTTTTCGAGGTTATACACTTCTTTATGTTTATTTTGAAGATGCATGTTTAAATTTGTGGTATTTCCTCCAGTTTTAATAAACTTTTTGCATAATTTGCAGCTTCCACCGTCTTGGTCTGCCATTTTAATAAAATAACGCCAAACAAAAGATTTATTTTTTTTTGACATTTTTTTTTGTTGGTGTGGTGTATTGAACGAAACACAAATTTTCTTTGTTTGATTTTTTTGATTTTTTGATTTCACAATTTTTTCTGACAAATTCGTTTCAACAAAACAAATGATTTTCGATCAAAAAAAATTGCTGTTAGATCAAGAAATGTTGCTCTCTAAATTGCCATCGCATGTTCTTTCCGAAAGAAAAACTGATTTATTTTGTAATCGAAATCATTTTTAAAAAATCTTTATTTTTTCGTAGATTTTTTCGATACGTATAAACAGTTATTTCAAAGTAAACTAAAACATAAACAAACATCGTAATTATTATTAGCTCGTCAATCAACTCGTCATTGAAAAATGTTTACGATGTTTGTCATATTCTTTACCGCACAATAAAATTGATTTTTTTTAGAAATCGAAAAGAATTTGCCATTAGTTTAACCTTTCACGTACGTTCGTTCGTTGACAGTTCTTCTCTAATTTCTCGTTCTAGCACTCGCAGTTAGCTTAGATTAGCTAATATAGCTATCCCAGTCCCTCTTAATATTATTGTATAGTATATAGTTATCCCAGTAAGCACTTAAGCAGTCAGTCAGTCAGTAAGTAAGTTCCTTCACATAGTTATCCCAGTAAGAATGAAAATTTCATAAATATATCGATAAAAAAAATTTTCGATTAATATATCGTAAATCGAACGGTGTGAGTATCGATATATTATATCGATAATATAGACAATATCTATCGATATTAAATAAAATCGATATTAATCGCACATCACTATTTAGAATTTTAATTATTATTGCTACTGTATTAGTATTGCTTGTTAGTATTAGTTGGTGGTCTAAATTTGGCACAACACAGTTGCTTCCTGAAAAAGTAGTTCACTGTTGTCTATACATCTACAGATTGTTACGACCGCGCCTATTGGTTTAATGGGCAGTTAATTCTAAAAATATTACATTTTTTTACGATTAGTGACATCTAGGTTTAAGTAGTCGTATTAGAGATGGTTTTATAATAGTGTTACGGTGACAACTGGATTAGAATAGAATAACTTAATTTCATTAATTGTTCACTGCATTTATGATTTATACTCAACATTTAGGCGTCATTTCTATACTAACATATTTGCTCGATGCGCATTTAGGATTATTCTGGAAACAAATATTTTGGTATATAAAGGCGCGCGTTGACGTGGAATGCTGAGTTTTATTTTAAACGTGATACAGTGAAGGTTAAATAGAAAGATTATTAAAGTGATTATTAAAGCGATTATTAAAGTGATAATTAAAAAGTGTGTTATAATTATAATAATTAATTGTGAATTTTGTGTTGTACAATAAATTGTGTTGTGTAAATAAATTGTGTGAGTTCAAATTTGAAGCAGTTGTATTTATTCACAATCCAGTGATTCGAACCTTGAGTGACAAGGCAAAATCGTAACAATAGTTTCGTAGTATTACAGTTTATAGTAGCCTAGAATAGAACCGTCAAGAATATTACTTCTTTATAAATCCAAGCTGGTCTAGCTAGAATGTTCCATCGGTATATAAATAATGGTGTAACGGACACAATGGCCCAATTTGGTGTATGGAACGGCTTCAGCTCCTGGCTTCAAACTAAATCGTAATAGATTTTTTATTGCTATTTAAACAAAAGTCGATATCTCAAAAATGGCCTTAAATTCTTTTATTTTCATTTCTATTTGTGTTAGTTCGGCTTCATCGAAAAATTTTATGACGCACTTAACAGCGTTTTTATATGTAAAAGGGAAAAGAGGCGAAGGTGAAGCCGTGCATGGAACGGGCCAATGGATCATTCTGAGTGAGTCATTTAGGAGATGCGGTATGCGAAAGTGAATAGCGGGAAAATAATAAGAGGTGTAAAGTGGAAATAGTGGTGTAATATAAAATTGCAAATGGTGGGTTAAGTGAATTAATAAATAATTGTGTAAACTACTTAGTGTTATGTCTTTCTGACTAGTGGATTTTCGAAGAAATATCCACTAAAAAAAATTTGTGTGGAAATATTTCTAATTATTCAAAAAGTTCACTTATTTCGCAAAAATTAGAGTTTGAATATTTTAATTAAAATTTTTTGTTCAAGTTTAAAAAATCACTCGATCGATTTCGACTTGTTAGGTGGTCATCATCAAGAATATCTACTGATTTGTAAAAGAAAAAACCGTGGACCGACAAATTTTTTGGCAGATTGGGGAGAGGGTCATTTGCAAGCCATCATCCCATGGAACTTATGTCCTAAGTGTCTCGGTAACTGAGATATGATATTTTTAAGATTTGTTTTAAATTACTCAAAATCTCACATTTAAATGATCATAACTTTTTTGTTTGTAGACGAAACCAACGAACGGTAAGAGAATACTTCGATGATTTATTCCCAAACTCGTGGATTGGTACAAAAACCCTATTCCTAGGCCCACACGCTCCCGCGACCTCACATCCATGGATTTGTACGTCTGCGGACGTGCTAAAGAATTATCGTACGCAACAAAGGTACCCATAAGAGAAATACTAATTGAAATGACAAGCGGCACATTTAAAAAAATTAAAAATTTAATTCAACCTCGCACAACAACCTTGGAGATAAGTTGATTAAAGATGTATCAATACTTATGAAGGTATATTTTTTCCGGGCAAAATAATGCCGCTCATTTTGACCACAAAATTAATGATTTCTATAACACGTACGTAGCATACCTTTGGACAGGGCATAAACTTGAGAAGTTTTTAAAACAAAAGTTATTTCAAAACAACCTCTAGTTTTAAATGCATTTAGAATGTAGACCTTTTTATACTTTTACATATTTTTTAGGGTTTGGAAGCCCATAACCCATTTTTCTTAACCCAATAATTGTATTAAATAATGATTTATTTAGAATAAAATCACATTGCGAGATGCAATACAAGTTATTTCGTGTCTTTACGACTACAAACAAAAAATTTATGACCATTTAAAGGTGAGATTTCGGGTGATTTAAAAAAAATCTTAAAAATATCATATCTCAGTTACCGTGACACTTAGGACATTAGTTCCATGAGATAAAAGCTTCCAAACGACCTCCTCAATCTGCCAAAAAAATTTGCCGGTTCACCTGCCAAACACCATGTATATGGTGTACAAAAGCCAAAAAATAAATAAAAGAAAGCTAGACAAAAAATACCAACTGTTGTTTATACGGAGAAATTAATAATAAAAAGGGGTGAGGAGTATAGCAGGTAAGCGAATCGTCATCGGCCGAGTAACAAAATTCAAGGTATATTGAAGTATATTGAACAATTTAAACAACTACATATACAACCCAAAAGCAGACGTTTTGATTACCTTACAATCTTACGAAATTCGAAAGTTCAAATTCCTTAACCAAAATATCCTTAACGAACAGAGAGAAATCCGTTTCTCACCAATTACGAATCCTGTCCTGTATTTTTTAGCTGACAAAATTTAGACGCGATAGCGATCGTGTTAAAATGTTGAATAAAAAATCTGCTAAAAAGAGTGTGCTTATTTACGAAGCCATTTAACCAGAATCGCTGAAGATGATTCTTTCATGATATAATGCCCAACCTACAAAATTTCTAAGCAATAAATGATCACTTGGTTTAAGTTCTAGGGTCAACTGAATTTTATACGCCTTGAAATGCAAATCTTTATGAAAATTATTCCATGTGCTGTCATAAAAATATAGATTCTTGAGACCGACGTCTAATTGATTGCCCTCGATTTTCATCCACACTTTGGATCACAGCATCGATATTTTCACCAGTACGTTTACGTTGTAGACGGTTTGAATTCTTAACATCACAAACACTACCATTTGTCTCTTTAAATTTTCCAAACGCTGTACAACTCTGTATCTTTCATGTTGATTTGCCGACCAACACTGAACCCAAAAGTCAATTTTGAAATGATTCGAAAAAAATTACCGCCACAGTGTTTATAAAATATATAATACTAATCTGTTCACCCTTTATGTTATAAATGTAATAATACGAGTATTACTCTTCAGTAATTTGTCTAATAACTGAAAAATTACTCCAACGAAAGGTATTTTTCATTGCCATAAACACTTTGTCGATATCAATTTACAAATTAATCCGATTCATCTAATTATATGCAACCACAAAATATTACAATGAAGATAATAAAATGTAGCTAAACTTAAATGTCTGGTCAGTGGTCAGTTCTTATTTTTTAAAATACACTAAACATTAGGTTTTAGCTTATATACACCAGGTCATGTAATTCTTACTTAACCAACTCGTTTATTATGATTTTACCTTTTAAAATGTAAATTTTAAAGTGTGTTGTTAAACAAGTACTAAGATTGCCGGAATGTTTTTATAACCGATTTGATGGTGTTTTTAAAACAGGTTAGGATGGTTTTATTTGTTTAACTTAAGTAAAATACTTTTCGACTTCAGTACTGAGATCGTTACATTTCCTTAACGTACATAATACACATACCGCTCTCTACTACCTACATGCATACACCTTAAAATATTTTTTTAAGTCTGGTATTTGTGAAAATGAAATAAAAACATAAAGTGTTAAGAGGTTTGATGTTATTTGGTTTCAAAACTCAAGAGATTTAAAACCATTTTATATATCAAAACAGAATTTCTATTGTTATTTAAAAAGCATAATAGCAAGAATGAGAATGGCATATAAAAGTTTTTCATCTTCCTGCACATTACGGAAAACGAATAATCAGTTTTTACATTTCTCAGGAAAATGCATTTTATGTTCGAGTAAAGAAAAAAATTTTAATTTTTTACTTGTATTTGCTATTTGAGTTAAATTTAGAATGCTAGCTTTAATCCAAGCTTATTGTTTCCAATTATTAATTAGATCGATATTTTTTACTGCCTTGCCAGGTTTACAATGACTAGTAATTAAATATAACCCAACTACTTAGCAAATTATTCTTTACTTTTAGCTGTTGTTTTTGCAGAATATGTTATGCGATGGAGTGAACTGATGTTGTTCGAATTATTAATAAATTATTGGGACCAAAATGTTAATTCTAATTAATGAAAATATATAATTTATGGTTTAATTAGCTCAATGCAATAAATTAACATATTTGTGTGTTGATTAATTGTACATCGTCATAAATTTTATTTTATTTTTTTAATAATTATGTAATGGAGATAATATTTTAAAAGCTTTTTAACCCATCACACATTTTTTAAACCGGGGCTTTTAGCGGTTGTGGCAGAAGTATGAATTATATAAGGGTCACAAATCCGTTGAATCTAAATATTATGTTTATGTATCCCTAATCTGCTAAGTAAATTTAAAATAGTAAAACTAACATAATAGTTTGCATTATTTACCCATGTTAAGTAAAAATTTAGAAAGTTCTCCATACTTATAAGTTAAAATAACAATTTTTGGAATGTAAAAACAATTTCCCGAAATAAAACAAAATAAAATTTCTTAAAATCGTGTAAATCAAAAAATTATCTTTATTCAGTGGTTCTTTTATACACAACATACTTTTTCAATATATCCTAAGATCCCAAAAATTAAACCAAAATTAAACATTTATTTCTAAAAACTATTTTTGTTTAATTTAAAAAAAATTAAAAAAAAAACATTAAAAATTTGCTGTGGATTTTTTAAATTTTCTTTCATTAAATTCATTTTTTTTACAAAATTGCAAAGAAATCTGATGCGATTGTTTATGCGTCTGGCCACTTTAGTATTGGAATATTTCTGCACTCAAACCAATCCTTAGATGCTTGTAAAACGTGGATCGCAGCGTTGTCTTGTTGGAATACGAACTCACTATCAATATGATCATTGATAGTGAGTTCGTATTTCAACAATAAATGGAATCAAAACATCTCCCAGCAGCTCACAATATTTTGTTGAACTGATTCTGGTAGTTATTAAAAACTAAAAAAAAAATAGTTAATTTAGATTTTTTTTCATCAGAAAAAATCACTTGGCTTCATTCTTTTGTCCAATGCATGTACTGCTCAAACTTCAAACGGCGTTCTATATGTGTGGTTGTTAGACGGGGTTTCGATTTAGGTTTTATCCATTTAATGGTGTTTGTTGTCCTCAGAACCCGAGCTACAGTTGATTTGACTACCGGCAAATCAAATTTTGCAATTATTTGGCTACAAAATAGTTTGTTTTTGACGGTTTTTTGTTTAATTTGCCACTTTTGGCGTCAGTTTGAAGAAAGCTTTGAATTTCCTTGTAAAAAAGAAAGATTGTAATCTTTTTAAAACCATAAGTTTTTGGATTTTTAAAAAAATTTCTGATCAATTCCTCAGATATTTTGATTTCCTTGGGAACGAGGCGATTAGAGTAGCCTAATCTCATTGTTTCAATTTGCGCTATTTATTCATTATTCAAACATTTTCCCTTACCCATTTCTGCAAAAGCGTCTTATGTTATATTTAATTTGTGTAATAGTTCGGAAGTAAAAACTTACCGAGAGATTGAAAAACTTAAATATTATTAAAACAAATGAATCCATATGAAAAATATTTTTTTTGCAACTGCGTGCGTGTAAAGGTATGCAGCACCAAAAATCGATACTGTCACTTAAAACAACTAAAACAATAGATGTAAATAACCAAAATTTAACCGGAGTGAAATAATTCCTAAATAAATACTAAGTAAAAAAAATCTGTATATGTAAATATGGCCATTGTACATGCTAAATGTAAATATACACATCACTTACAGAAATTTAGATTCGATATTTATTTAAATGGAATTGTAGAAATGTTTACCATAGGGAATGATTTAGAATGTCATGGTAATATCAAGGAATTTTTCCTAATTAGAGGTTCGGAGAGAATACACATGCAAGAAATTTTAAACGGCAAGTGTTCTAATTTGGTTAATCTGGAGAGCCTTAACCGAATTGATAAACAACTTTTAAAAGCAGGAAACACCCAATTGCTTGCAAAACCCGACGTCTTGCATAAAATACGGTCCGAGAAATTACAATTGAATGACATTGTTGCAAATTGTGACCTAGTGAATGCATCTCGCCGGCAAGCAAATGATTTGCTTAACGAATATATTTATTTAACTGGAGATCCACTATATTTTATTTTAATGAGACGCTAATTTTTAAATATTTTAGGAGAGGCTGGTGGACATGTTATATATATATAGACGCTACGGGTGGATACGCAACCCAAAGTGTTGTGTACACCACAATTACAATAGAATATGCATGTGTGGTGAAAGTCAACCATCACATCGACATGACACTCATGCGTTAGTGGTTTTCTTAAGCGCTTTGAAATGCTAGATCCAACGAGCTAAGCAAACAATTCCTTTACTCAAGTACTTCGTATCAGACTGGTCGTGGGTCTTTATTAATACTACTGCTCTTATATTTAGAGAAATGAATATCAGGCAATATGAAAGGACTTCCTATAAAATTTTGGAAGGTCAACAAAAATTTGAACATTTAACTGGAATTTTTATTTGCTGTTCACATTTTGCAGCAATTATAATTCGAAAAATTAAATCGAAAATTTCAAATTGCAAAAAAATTAAAGGAACTAATAATGTTTTAGTTTTTTTTTAATTGTTGAAACTAAAACTTTAGATTTTATTGATACTATTTTTAAAATCTTGTGCACCATTTGCTGCTGCAAATATAAAAATTCAGCTTTTTCCGCGGCTTATAAAAATTATTTAGGCATTCAAAAAATTAAATTAGATACTTTCTCGCAAACTGAATCACTGAAAAGCAATAATGCCGTTATTGCTGAATCGTCAGCTGAAGAAAATATTAGTTTTTCCGAGTCATTTTATTTTAAAAGATACAATAGTATTTTACAAAGCGTCCTACAAGATAGTGTACTATCAGAAAATCCTGATGACATACTAAATGATTATTACTGCAAAGAATTTATCGAGTTTTGCACGAAAAGCTACTTTTCATATCTTCCTCTATGGAGCGCAATATTTCTTCAATGCTACAATGAGCCGAATAGAGTATCGAATGCCAACGTAGAAAATTGGTTCAACATACTAAAAAATAATTTGATTAAGGAGCCCCACCAAAAATTGGGAAACCGAATTTAATTTATAGTTTCATTGAATTAGCTCCGCATCAAATTCCCAAGGAAACGTAAACAACGGTCTAATCTCGCAAAACTAGAAATTCAACAAGAAGTTTTATCACAAGCGCTTCAATGTAAAATACGACAAGATAAAACTGATCCATTCGATCCAAATGTCGAAGAAAGCTGGAAGAAAAAACTCGTTATGAAACTGGTGAACCCAGGTATTCAGGTAAAACAGCTCAATTTATCAAATCTAAAACGTTTCACGAATAATGAGTATTACGATAAGATGACGAAACACAAATTTTGTTTGAACATTTTTAAATTCAATTTTCACAATATGTGGGAAACCACATTAACAAATATTTGCTATACGTCGCTAAATGGTTCAAACTACTTAACTACAGATTTGGTATACGTTGTGGCAAGTATTTTAATCAAAAATAGCAATGACGTTTGTTTGGACCCCTACCAAGCTTATCAAGTTATGAAACTCAATACATCCATTATTGCTCCATCAAAAAAAACCGTCCGGAAATATCAATTTGTCGCAATAGACGTCGAATTTATATTCCTCACTGTGACAATAACCACTTTGTCTTAATCATTATTGATAATGATCAACAATTGATCACCTCGTATGATCCTTTAACACCGGAACGGAAGTTGAATTCATTAATTCAAAAAGCGCAGAAATTCGTATGCAGTTTAAAAGAGGCGTGTAATGAAAAGAGTGAAATTTTCTGTTCTGAAGCAGCATACTCTTTTCCTATTCAAAGAGATGACCACAATTGCGGACCTTTAATCTTCTACGCGATTGGTTTTATTTCAAATAATAACTATCGTCCTAATATTCATTCTGACACCGACAACAAATATTGAAATGAAATTGCTGCATATCGCATCTATTTAAAAGAAATAATAGAAAAAAATTCTGAATGCATTAAATCAAATTGTTTAATCTGTTTTGAAACAATTAATAATATTGAAAATACGAGTAATATCGAATGTTCGCAGTGCTTGCGAAAAATACACGAAACTTGCAATTTAGATGGAATAATTTCAACCATCGATCGGGTATGCAAATTTTGTGATAATAAATAATTATAATCAAATATGAAATGCGATTAAAAAAAAAATAAAAAATTGAAAAACCAAAAAAATAAAAATCCAAAGAAAAATTAAAAAATAAAAAAAACAAAAAAAAATTAAAATACCAAAAAAAAACTAAAAATACAAAACACAAAAAAAAAAATCCAAAAGTAAAAAAAAAAAACCTCTACGGTTACAGCCTTGACGTGGTACAGCGGCTTAATCAATACATCTAAAGATAAAACAACGCAATCTTTAGCTTGAAACTAATGTAAAAGCGTTGCCACATACACATCTAATAACAGACGATTCGTGCGTAAATTTATTTTGCCTCGCCACATACCAAAAAAATTACAGACGATTTTTACAACAACAATTCTTTATAAAACTTTCATAATACATAAGCAGCTAATTCATTTTAATTAAATAAGTTTACCATACCATATTCATGATGAGCCTTATAAAAATATTAAATTAATGAAAAATATATATTTTGTTTCGGAATTTTTTGACATTTGTTGAAGTTCATAGACAACAGAGAAAAAAATCGTTTAAAATTTTTTGATGAGTTCGGAAATCGTTTTAGATTTTTGTGCGTTCGTTCACGTGTAAAATTATACCATTCAGACAAAAAATTGTTTCTAGGAACGGCTAAATAGAAAATTGATAATTTTTCAATTAAAATTATTAAATAATTCCAAATTTTTTATTTTAGCTACTAACTTGAGATATTTTACATATTATCTCATTGATTTGAGTCAAAAATATGCTCTAATTAATTCGTAAATGCGGAATCTGTTTTTAGATGTCGTCCGTAGAAATGTGTATGTGGCATCGCCTTAACCAGTCACAGCAATAATGATAATCTTCTGGGCTATGTTTGCCCATTCCAAAACTATAACAAAGTTCTGAAAATCGCCATGGACACAGCCATCTCATAGATCTAACATAAAAGCATAGTGAGATTGATGACCTTGTTAAAGTTAGCCGAGATATTCCAGCCGAAAGATAATGCAGATAGTGTCTTGTTACAGGGCCTTGGCGACTAACACGTGTCTTGCGGTGGGTAGTCAGCAGCTGGCTTGGGAGGTTCATAGTCGCCAATAAAATATAGGCTCCAACAAAAAACATTATTTACACGTGGTATTTACACACAAAAAAATAAAGAAGACCGCGGCTCACATTTTTTTCTCCAATGCACCAACAACACCATACAGTAAAAGAAACTATTCCATTTTACGGTTTTTTATTTACCTAACTTGAAATTTATAGATCAAGGAAATATTACAACAATTTATAAGAGAAAACTCCGTCATATATTTATATTCTTATATACGGGCTGATAATAATACATAAATAACAATTAATTAATAGCAAAGAAAATAATAACTTATTTCCGCACCACAGTGTAAAAAGCAAAAAAAAAAAAAGAACAAGAACACACGACGAATGTTCTATATATATATATATATATATATATATATATATATATATATATATATATATATATATATATATATATATATATATATATATATATATATATATATATATATATATATATATATATATATATATATATATATATATATATATATATATATATATATATATATATATATATATATATATATATATATATATATATATATATATATATATATATATATATATATATATATATATATATATATATATATATATATATATATATATATATATATATATATATATATATATATATATATATATATATATATATATATATATATATATATATATATATATATATATATATATATATATATATATATATATATATATATATATATATATATATATATATATATATATATATATATATATATATATATATATATATATATATATATATATATATATATATATATATATATATATATATATATATATATATATATATATATATATATATATATATATATATATATATATATATATATATATATATATATATATATATATATATATATATATATATATATATATATAATATATATATATATATATATATATATATAATATATATATATATATATTATATATATATATATAATATATATATATATATATATATATAATATATATATATATATATATATATATACTATATATATATATATATATATATA